>OW203749.1:5375280-5419523 GCA_934045075.1 Yponomeuta sedellus
ACAAAAAAAACCCAGGTCTTGGATGTTTGCACGTTTGTGATGTCGTTGTTTCTGGTTCCCGCGATCCGAGTGTGAGGCCCGAGGCGATGTATGTGCCTGTATGTAACATAACATAACGACAACATTTACATACAGGCACATACATTGCTTCTGGCCCTGGGTCGAACCATCCCGGGTTCGACCCAGGGCCAGAAGACCCTCCTGCATGGTAGGCAGATTCAGCTTACCTGACTCCGCTCGGCCTCAATATATTTCACAACTAATTCACACGCATCCTGCCGCCGCTTGCCTGCCTCGCGCCGCGCTTACAGGGACTCTCAATGGCCTACAACTCGCTGCGGTGAGTGAAGGCCGACGTGAAATAACACAAAGTAAGTGTAAGTCGACGAATCTTAAACTTACTAACGTTCGTATTCGACTTCAATATTACACTAATGAAGTCGAATACTTCAATATACTTATAATAGACTTCAATATACACTAATGCTGATAATCGAATGAAACCACTGATTAGTAACCACTAAACGTTTTCTTTATGATACTGGGTGCTGAATCCCGAATCGTTCCGATTCACAACGGAAGTGCCCGAGTCGACCAAATGTTCATATGGTTGAATTCCCGAGTCGGCCCGTGTTGCGACGGATTGTCACGAGTCGACGGTTAGTGGTAGCGGTTAGGCAGAGAATGTCACATGAAACACAGAATGTTAGCAACTAATTTGAACTGTCATAGTCGATCAATTTCTTTAGTATCATTCATAATCGGTGATCTTTTTGCTTCTGCCTTACTTCATAAGATCCTTCGCTCGCCAACTTCTAATGGGCCCCGCGTTTACAGCGGCTCTCCATGGCCTACAACTCGCTACGGTAAGTGCAGCGGCAGCGACAGTGAGCTGTTCACACCACGACCATTGTACTGTAGTACATACATACATACATACATACATACATACATACATACATACATACATACATACATACATACATACATACATACATACATACATACATACATACATACATACATACATACATACATACATACATACATACATACATACATACATACATACATACATACATACATACATACATACATACATACATACATACATACATACATACATACATACATACATACATACATACATACATGCATAACCTCACGCCTGTATTCCAGAGGGGTAGGCAGAGACCAGGGACTGCCACTTGCGGAGGTGGGATGACGATCTGCGGAAAACTGCAGGCAGATGCTGGAAGCGGCAAGCTGAAGACAGGGCGCTATGGCGCTCATTAGTGGAGGGCTATGTCCAGCAGTGGACTAGTTTAGCCTGAATAAGAAAGAAAAGAAGAGAAATTTAGACACAAACTATTCGTATTGAGCCGTGTACTTTTTTCTCAGATCAATGTCGTATGTGACGTCGTACCCAACGAGCCTCCGGCAGCTGGATTTAAGCCACAACGAGATCACGTGCTGGCCTAGTCTGCCTCAGGTGAGCCAGGTTGAAAATCCTTATGAAGAATCTCTATACAGTGCAGCGACTCAATTATGTAAATTTTACTCGTATATTTCTGCAAAAACGCAATGTCTACTACAGTTTGTCTTACAATTATATGGCTCAATAGCATTGTCACGTGTCAAATATATATATATATATATATATATATATATTTTAATGAATAATAATAAATCTTTATCTATATTGATAGTCTATATTTAAGCTGTTGTATGGACAACAGCTTAAATATAGACTAAGTAGGAGTGAACGGATGGCTGACAAGAAACTAAGTTGGTGAGTCTTCTGTCTCCCAAGCTAGAATGATCTGTATTATGGGAGCCAGAAATCCTCTGTACAACAGCGGACGGCCTTTTAGCACTAAAATATAAGAAATGCAGTGACTTATGTACATAAAAAATAATACAGGAATAAGTGGGTGTGTTTGTTTTACGTAGGTGAATGATTGTGTGTGTTTGTGTATGTATGTGTGAGTGTGTGTATGCGTGTATGTTTATCTCATCAAAAGCATCTCAGTTTCATCGTAATCAAGGTTTAATAGGCTCTCTTTTTCTTTCAATATCAACTGACATGAGGTATTTACTATGTGTGATACATACGCCTCGTATCTGTACCGCAGTGCTGTGTAAACATACCGCTTTCGCACACAAACGTATACGTGAAAACTTACACAGTGAAGGTGCTGGTCCCATTATTTATGTATGGTAGCGAGACTTGGATATAGCAGAAAAACATCATCATCTAAATAGGTTTTTAAATTTGTCCTTAGCACGGGTTAGTGCATTAAAAATAAAAATAGTGTAATCATGTGGGTACAGTGATATCGTTCCGATGTTAAACCTAACTGCAAAGTAGGTAGTCGGGGCTGTAAGTGATGCAATTTGCTTAAGTCAGATGTCGCTGCCTGTCCGTAATACAAAGAATAGTGTAAAGAGGTTCGAAATTTCACTGATGCCGGTGAGTCGCCCATTGGCTCAATTGGTAGAGCGCTGGCACGGATAGCCAGAGGTTGCGGGTTCGAATCCCGGCATGGGTAAAATTTTTAGCCTCTAAATAGGCTTTTAAATTTGTCCTTAGCACGGGTTAGTGCATTTAAAATAAAAATAGTTTAATATATATAATATTATAATAACATCGAATTTTGTCTGGTGATGGATGATGACATTGAGTACGCGATCCTTGGCATAGCTCCTTGTGCTACTTTAACGGCTACAGGGTTTGTAGACTTCGCGACAGAAAACGCGTGACTTGTGGTCATGCTACCCGTGATGGAGTTCACACTGGGCATGCCGAAAGATTTTTAAATCCTCTTCCATAATGTGGAGACACATTTGTCATTTACAAATAACCTATATTTCAGTAATAAACTAAAATTTAACGAAAAGTTTAAATTTTTCCAAAAACATTTTTAAAGTCTGCAGGAAAACAGCTCGCAGTGTCATGGCGACGAATCTGACGTCACGCCCAGGCAAAGATCTTAATCATCAGTATTCATAAAAAAAGTACGGGTGAAGCTGACCAATGTTAACCTAAGTGTGTGGTGTCGGCCTGGAGAATAGCACCAACCCAAATTCTTCCCGCGGGTGTCGTAAAAGGCGACTAAGGGACACAAACCGGGAGTGGGCAGCAGAGCCCCCTGCAGTACAATGCCACCAATCTGCGATCCCCAACCCGCATGCCCAGCGTGGGGATTATGGGCATTACCCCCCAATGATGGCACAACCTTGTGCTATGGCACTCATTAGGGGAGGGCTAAATTCAGCAGTGGACTAATATAGCCTGAAGAAGAACCTAAGTGTGACGTCAGGCGGTTTTATGGGTGTTTCAGTCAAAATGGCTAAAAGAAGTATCTCTTATTTTATTGCAAATATTTTTTTTAAGGCTTCGATTATTTCATGCTGTCGTCACACCTATTAATCTGCAGTAAACACACGCTGATGCAGAGTTCCTTTCCAGCTGGACAGCCTGGGATCGGTGGAGGGCGACCCTCTGGCCTGCTACTGCCCGGGGGCGCAGCCCCGCGGCCGCCCGCGCTCCGCTGGCGGACTGGGAGAGCAGTTATTGCGGGCCGCCTGCCCCGCGCGCCGCCACCTCACGCTCGAGGCTCTAAGGACGTTGGTGAGCCATTGTAGACCTTACAGCTCAGAGTACAAAGCGGGATATTCTGTGGGCTTCGCTCCGAATGACGCCATCTTACATTCCGAACGAGTGTGAATCTTAGAAGCGCTTAGGACGTTGGTGATCCGTGGTCGACCCTACACCTCAGTGCAGAATGCGGGTTAAGCTGTGGCCTCCTGCCTCGCGTGCCGCCATCTTACATTGCAAACGCACGACCCTTATATTTTAGGGAACAGCTCCGGATGTGTTAAGGGCGACTCTTTGACCTGCTAGAAAGCCCGCCCTCTACCGGCGGTCTTGGTGAGCAATGATTGCGGGCCTCACTCTTGAGGCTCTAAGGACTGGTGAGCCATTGTTGATCCTGCAACTCAGATTACAAGGCGGGCTCTGCTATTGGCGTCGCTCCGAATGATGCCATCTTACATTCCGAACGAGTGTGAATCTTAGAAGCACTGAGGACGTTGGTGAGTCAATGTGGACCTTACAGCTCAGGGAACAAGGAGTATTGTCCATGCTATGCCTGTAAAAGCAGCTGTCCCGCGCGCCTCACTCTCGAAGCGCTGAGAACGTTGCTGAGTCTTTGTCGACCCCATAGTTCTGGGCACAAAGCAGGCTAAGCTGTGGCCGGCTGCTCTGAGTGCCGCCATCTTACATTGCAAAGGCACGACTCTTATAGCTTAGGGGACAGCTGCTGATCTGTGGAATGCGAGCAACTGTTACGGGCTGCTTGTACCGCGCGACGGAAACCCACTCTTAAGGCTCTAAGGACACCGGTGAGCCATTGTTGAAGCTGCAACTCAGATTACAAGGTGGGCTATGCTATGGCCTTGGCTCCGAATGATGCCATCTTACAATCCGGACGAGTTTGAATCTTAGAAGTACTGAGGACGTTGATGAGTGAGTGTGAACCTTACAGCTCAGCGAAACAAATGATATTGTGTATGCGAGGCCTGGAGAAGCAGCTGTAAAAGGCCGCTTGCCCCGCGCGCTGGCACCTTACTCTCGGAGCGCTAAGGACTCTGGTAAGCCATTGTAGACCTTACAGCTCAGAGTACATGGCGGACTATGCTATTAGCTTCGCTGCGTACGACGCCCTCTTACATTGCAAACGCACGACCCTTTGAGCTTAGGGAACAGCGTAGGATCGGTGATAGGCGCCCCTCTGGTCTGCTACTGCCCGCAGATTCCGCAGGGACTGACATGTAACTGTTACGGGCAGTAATGTCAATGACCTTGTACCGCGAAAATTTTAAACAGTGACATAGGTGGTCTGGAAGAAATTGCTTTTAGCAATAAGGCCGCCAATTGTACTTCGTATCTTTACATGTTTTATAATATGTGCTCTGGTGTACAAAAAAGAATATTCTTATCTTATCTTATCTTATGGATTGAGAATCCTATTAGGTTATTCTAGTTATTATTGAACTATTCAACTTATTACACTATTTTTATTTTTAATGCACTAACCCGTGCTAAGGAACAAATTTAAAAACCTATTTAGAGGCTAAAAATTTCACCCATGCCGGGATTCGAACCCGCAACCTCTGGCTATCCGTACCAGCGCTCTCCTAACTGAGCCAATGGGCGACTCACGGCATCAGTGAAATTTCGAACCTCTTTACAATATTCTCTGTATTACGTACAGGCAGCGACATCTGACTTAAGCAAATTGCATTACTTACAGCCCCGACTACCTACTTTGCAGTTAGGTTTAACATCGGAACGATATCACTGTACCCACATGATTACACTGATTTCACTTCGAATTTGAATTCGATTTGATTTCGAAATTTCACTGATGCCGTGAGTCGCCCATTGGCTCAATTGGTAGAGCGCTGGTACGGATAGCCAGAGGTTGCGGGTTCGAATCCCGGCATGGGTGAAATTTTTAGCCTCTAAATAGGTTTTTAAATCTATTCAACTTATTTTTTTACGATTTACCGTTGTGTAAATTATCGTAATTGAATGTCGACAGATCCTGTCCAATAACATGCTCACGCGCATCCAGCTGACCACTGATGACGACGGATACATCTCGGAGAAGGCGCGCGATGACTCCAATAACGAGGAAGACGAATGGGTATTTATCACTGTCTCATTTTATTTTAATAGTAGATTAGTAGCCAAGGGCTGTAAGGCATCAATTGCAGCCAAATATATTTAGTTCGCAGGTGCAATTGGTGCTTACACCCGAGCTAACTATTCTGCTTTACATCTCGATTGTGAGGTAAGTAGAAAAAAAACCCGGCATTACAAGAATAAAACATTTTAAAGCAAAAGTTTTCTATTCCCGCCATTTTTCATTAAAAAGAATCAAGTAAAGAACTCTAATTTTTTTTTCAAGAACGAAATTGAGCCTCGCCGTTCGATATTTAAAATTGATGACTATTATGCTCACACGAAGACAAGGCTGAGACAAGCCTGAATAGCAAAGCGACCTCTTTGGTCATTGGGCTGAATGCATGATGTCTATTGCCAGTATGATGGTTAGATGTACGCGAACTTTTTGAAAGAATGAAGTGTTTTCTTTTTTTTATTCCTTACCGCCCTAGGGGTTTTCTAGCTACATTATTACCCTAAAGCGCTAATTAGTCACCTGCAAGCCCCATTTGGAGGTAATAAGAATCTACTTACCGAACATGAGAGATGTAAATGAAATTTAAATTAAAAAAAAAACTCTCATTCAAGATTATTCTCATAATCACTCGGTTCGACTAGTCCACGAGCGCTTCGCGCGCTTGTGGTATGATTGGCTCGTGCACTAAAAAGTTACCAATCTCTGCGTCCCCAGAACACTGGCAACACCACCGGTCTCAAAGGGCGTCTGATGTTTCCACTATTGTCTATGCTGGATGTTTCCTGTAACTTACTCCGCAATGTGCCCGTTTCCATCCACGCGCTGACCAATCTGGCTGTCCTGAACATCAGCGGGAATAAAGGTGACTGGTCTCATTATCCGTACCTTATGGTAACTGCTATCAGCTCCTGTACGTCCCCGCTGCTGGGGCACGGGTCTCTTCCTGCATCGCAGGAAGGTTAGGCCAACACGGTTGTGTGGCCAAGTCCGGGTTGGTGAAGGATTGTAAGACAGTGGCGGGCCTTAGGCTGATATTCAGAAACACAGCGTTGAGCTACACTTAACGTGAACTAAGCTGAGCATCGGTTGGGCAATCTGAACAAAGACTCAAGAATTTTGTATTCACAGTCAATATCTCGACTCGAACTCAGCTAAGCCACAGCCCAAGCTAAACTTACTCGAGCGTGTAATCTGTGGTACAGTTTTTGACGTTGCCGGTTGCCAATTGCAAATTCAGGCCGATATAGATGAAATTGCTTTCAGCAACAAGGCCGCCATTTGTACCACTTTTTTTACTGTTGTTATAAAAACCTATTTAGAGACTAAAAATTCCACCCATGCCGGGACTCGAACCCGACCCGTGACCTTTGGCTATCCGTGCCAGCGCGCTCCCAACTGAGCTAATGGGCGACTACCGGCATCCGTGAAATTTCGTACCTCTTTACAATACTCTCTGTGCTACGTGCAGGCAGCGACATCTGGCTGAAGTCATTTACATCATTTACAGCCCCGAGTACCTACTTTGCAGTTAGGTTTTACATCGGAATAATATCGCTGTACCCAAATAATTACATTCTTTTTAATGCACTAACCCGTGTTAAGGACAATTTTAAAAACCTGTTTAGAGGCTAAAAATTTCACCCATGCCGGGACTCGAACCCGCGACCTCTGGGTAACCGTGCCAGCGCGCTCCCAACTGAGCTAATGGACGACTAGTGAAATTCGAACCTCTTTACAATACTCTCTGTATTACGTACAGGCGGAAGGTTTTTGTATTGCAAAGAGGCGAGCTGTTTTCCCACAGATTTAAAATAATTTTTGAAAAATGCCTTTAGCCTTCGTTAAGCTTTTGTCTATTACTGTGATATAGTTTTTTTAGTTTTAAACAGTTAAAATTACTTTGATAAACTTTGATACTGTACGTAATACAGAGAATAGTGTAATGAGGTTCGAAATTTCACTGATGCCGGTGAGTCGCCCATTGGCTCAATTGGTAGAGCGCTGGCACGGATGGCCGGATGTCGCGGTGCCGAATCCCGACATGGGTGGAGTTTTTAGCCTTTAAATAGGTTTTTAAAATTGTCCCTAGCACGGGTTAGTGCATTAAAAATAAAAATAGTATAACCACTCCGTTAGTTAATGCACCGCCCTCCCTCCCACTTTTTCATAGTTTTTTTTTTGTAAATAACAAATATTATGGCATAAGCACATTATGGTAGAGCATTTAAAAATCTTTCGTCACGCCTATTATGTTCTGAACCTACCGCCTCCTTCCTCAGACATAACGGACCTGCCGCCCCAGATGGGGCTGCTCTCCCGCCTGTGGAACTTGAACACTGGCGGGTGCAACCTGCAGGAGCCGCTCCGCGGCATGCTGCAGTGCGGCAAGTTCCGCAGCATGGACGTGGTCGGCTACCTCAAGTCCGTGCTGCAGGAAGCGCGCCGCTACACCGCCATGCGGCTCATGCTCGTTGGCTTGCAGGTGACGTTTGCTGAAGAGATCTTGACCTGAGACGATCGTTGTACGGGATCAGGCGTTACTTTGCGGATATCCATAATGGCATTCGACACCAACCCTTGTATGTCCCCACTGCTGGGGCACGGGTTCCGCGGCACGGACGTGGTCGGCTACCTCAAGTCTGTGGGAGGAGGCGCGCCGCTACACCGCCATGCGGCTCATGCTCGTCGGCTTGCAGGTGACGTTTGCTGAAGAGATCTTGACCTGAGACGATCGTTGTACGGGATCAGGCGTTACTTTGCGGAAATCCATAATGGCATTCGACACCAACCCTTGTATGTCCCCACTGCTGGGGCACGGGTTCCGCGGCACGGACGTGGTCGGCTACCTCAAGTCTGTGGGAGGAGGCGCGCCGCTACACCGCCATGCGGCTCATGCTCGTCGGCTTGCAGGTGACGTTTGCAAGGGAAGTTCCCGCCGGGCAGATCGTATGCCCGGGGACGGCCGGTCCAAGTAAAATTATTTTGTTCAAAGTAGCGCAGAAACTGCGTCTTAATGAACGTTACAATTCAAATTAGGTGTCCATTTCAAAATCTAGATCATTTTGGAGAAAAAATGGACAAAGCACTCCAAACTTAGTCTTTTCAAAAGTCCTTAATTAACATAGTTTACATAATTATTATAAACATAGAACTCATACATTGTACTGGCTTTCATTCCAGACCTCATTGTCATCTAAATAATCCTTTATTTGACAGATCCAATCGAATAACTTTACTACCGCGTTAATCGAGCATCGAGTAGTATGAGTAAGTTAACCGTTCGAACTGGCAAAACGCTGTCGCAGTACAACTCGCACTCGCATTTAGTCGTGCTTTGGCTGGTAAACGTGTTCACTTCTCAACGTAAACCATTACAACTCGCACTCAGCAATTTTAATTTCCATACTTGTCGCTAGGTGGCGCTTCCGCGATGCCATAGAAATTGGAGTTTACGTTAACGCGATCGAGTAGTTAAAAAACTCGCACTAAGCACTTTGACGAGATTTTGACCCGAGATGATCATTGAATGGAATCAAGTGTTACTTTGCGAAAATCCATAATAGCATTAAAATTTTGTGATATGATCAGCTGAGCCATCAGGTTTGGTTCGAGGCAAAATTTTGGGCAATCGACTAGGAAAAATAAACAATATTTGGGAGAAAAGCAAGGACTAAGAAATTACAAAGCCGTGTTGGATATCTACTAGTCAAGTAGTGAAACTGCCGGCAGAAGCTAGATGCTGCAAGCTAAATACAGGGCGCTACGCGCTCATTAGGGGAGGGTTACGTCCAGCAGTGGACTAATATAGCCTGAAGAAAAGAAGTCGAATAGTTAGATCTTCACATCAGTTTTTTTGCTCTTATGTGTTTTGACAGAGAAAAATAAAGATTACGAAATCGTAGATTCTCTAAACTTTGCTGGAATCTTTTACACAGATAACATCGTATATGATATTCCTTAGACCTGTTTAATGTTTCGTGTGCAATAAAGGCACTGCGGTGTCTGAATGGTCCCTTCATCCATCTAGTGTGAGTGAAGATACCATTGGACGCTGTATAAATTATCTCATTACATAGATGCAGAGGCAATAAAGTGTAATTAGACGTAGTACAAAATAAACAACAAAGAAATTACAAAACGGTGCTGTTACCAGGATTTTAGCGTTATGTTGTATTTGTTGATATAAATCTATAAATATAACCCCCCTTCCGAAGCTTAAACTCTTACGAACACTATGTAGGCTTTGTAACTTGGTCCCATTTGCCTGTTACTTCGGTACTGTCGCGCTTAGTATGCTTAACAGGGGAAGAAATAATAATGTGTTTTTAATGTGTTCTTCTTATTATTATTAATGTTATTAACATTTTCTGAAATAACATCAAATAATCACAATCAAATTTCCAAAAGTCACTTCCTTTCTTTTCCTGTGAATAAATTGTTGTAAATATTGTAAGTATCTCAGCTTATTATTTCTTCACCTGTTATTCATACCTAGCGCGACAGTACTGAACCTAAAACATAGTAAATCAAATCGCTGTTGTTTCAGGGTATCGGAAAGACCAGTTTGCTGGAGTGCTTGCGGCAAGAATCTGCAATCACTCACAGACGAAAACCGACAGAGGTCAGTACGCCCATACTTATTCCATTAGCTAGTACATTCATCGCACCACAAAACTTCGGCACAACGCCTCAGGGCCACGGGAGGTGTTGAAAACTATAAACTATTTAGAACTACCTACTTATCTTGCTTTTACCTCATATGCTTACTTTTCTGACCGAGCAAATTATATAAGTGCATAATTAAATCACGGAAATTTCAAATATTTATGTCTTCCGTTACGCGCTTTTTTGTACTTAAAACCTGCCCCCACATTATGATTCTCAATCTACGTTTTTATCCCCGCAAGGCGGTATCGGTCTGGAAGAGATCGCTCTTAGCGATAACACCGCCAATTGTATAACATTACTTAGATTCAAGAATCATGGTTGTGATATTTTTCTGGTTGTGCAATAAAGTGTTCTCTATCTATCTATTAATTTTTCTTCTTCTTTTCTTCAGGCTTTATAATGAAGTCCACAGCTGGACACAGCCCTCCCCTGATGCATAATTAAATTATGCAAATTTCAATTATTTATGTCTTTTTTTGTACTTAAAACCTGCCGCCACATTTCGCTTCTCAATCTACGTTTTTATCCCGCCAAGGCGGTATAATAGTTCTTCTCTCCCCGTTCAGCACTGGGCGAAACGCATGGGCAACAAGTCGGCCCGGCGCGGCGGCAACGTGTCGACCGTGGGCGTGGATATCGGCACGTGGGTTTACGAGAAGCCGCGCGCCGCACGCGGGCCCGTCACCTTCCGCACCTGGGACTTCGGCGGCCAGCAGGAGTGAGTGCTTTGCGACAAAGGCAACGGCTCGTTTCATTGCGACCGAATCAACTTACAGTCTGTTAGCTTTTAGAATATACCTCGGCCACTATCGGATATATTCGTGTAATAGAAATATCCGTACTACAGACACTTAATTTCGAACTTTAAAAGCTATTTAGACTTTAACCTGCTCTTTATAAAAAATTTCTTCACTATTTTGAAAAGTTATTTCGAATTATATTCTTTTTAACACTTTCGCTGACGTTTTTAAAATCTATTGTTCTTTTAATTGTTATGTATGCTATAGCATCCGCGCGTCCGCGAAAGGGTTAATGCACTAACCCGTGCTAAGGACAATTTTAAAAACCTATTTAGAGGCTAAAATACAGAGAGTATTATTGTAAAGACGTTCGAAATTTCACTGTCTTTAAATCGCCCATTGGCTCTGTTGGGAGAGCGCTGGCACGGTTAGCCAGAGGTCGCAAGTTCTAGTCCCGGCATGGGTGGAATTTTTAGCCTCTAAATAGGTTTTTAAAATGGTCCTTAGCACGGGTTAGTGCATTAAAAATAATATAATACTGTCTTGTGTCAGGATGGTCATTACCATCCGTGGTCGTCCAACACAATGGTGTCAACTGAAAGAGAGGATTTGCAGCTATAAAGCGGTATCATTACTATAAGATAATAGTTTATTTTTCTGTCCACATATTACATTCGTATACAAAAAAACATTGGATAAATGATACAATACAACAGAATGCACTATTTGTGGAAAGACTGGAGCCTAAACTAGATGAAAAGATCTGTATCTTAGGTTTCCAGGCCTCCCGGTCTGCAAAAGAACGGTATCATATTCGACGCGTCATCAGCATAAGTTTGTATAAAAAATTACACATGTTTGTAAAACTTATATAAAAGAAAGTAAGATGTATGTATGTAAGTGTGGACGACGAACAGTGGGCAGGCCCTCCACCAGATGGACCCTAGGGTCTAATACTTACATAGTTTTTGAATAGAATGATGTTAGCACGGCAATGGTTGTTATTTGCCTCAATTTGGTAGTCTAATCGCAATAGCAGTTCAATGTCATTCTAGGGGTGTAACCCGCGCAAATTAAACAGGCATGCCTCGCAAAGAAGAACGAATCGCGAGAGGCGCCGCGTTAAGCACGGGTTGTACCATTACAATGCGATTTATTACCAGACTATCGATAGTGCGAATGAAACGACCATTCAAATTCAAATTCAAATAATTTTATTTCAACGTAAAGAATTTACATTCTATTTGCTGAATGTCAATGTACAATGTAAAGTGTAAGCCGCCGCCTTCGGGCCGTATTGTAGTGGAGAAAAAGGCAGCGGAAAAAAAAACTCCACTCTGACCATCTTTTCTCAAATCATCTTAAAACTAAATACATCAGTTGCCATATGTAAACCTAATAAGATTTCATGATTGCCATTAACAACCCTAAATGCCAAAGCATTAGTCAAATGTCTCACAATAATAGGGGAAAACATAAGTGCTGCGGCCAGACACACGAACAGCACTCGTTCACGAGCATAACGCAGTGCTCAGCCATCACCAGTCTCAACCATTTTGGAGGGAGATAGATGACCCGAACACCACGCTACCATTCGAATGATCTTTAGCAAACTTGCAGTTAAGTTTTTGTCAGTTATATAATGTATCATATAGTTATTAATATGCAATCACGTCGTCTGTACACACTTGTATTATAAAATATATGTTATACTTAGTTATACTTAACAATAAAATCGCGGTGGAATTGGTTTACTACCACGGATTAGGATCGTTTATATAGTCGTCTATTCTATAATATGCCTTTTTACATAGCGAATTTTTAATGAAAGTTTTAAATTTATTTTCAGACAAGCATAGAACACGTTCTGGAATTTTGTTGTAAAAACGAACGCAGTAACCTACAAATGATGTGCCTACCTTGGCTAATCGGGATTTAGTACAAGCAACCTTGTTTCTATTCCTTGTGTTTACGTTATGAACGTCCCTATTTAATTTAAACATTGTTATATTTTTTCGGACATACATTATATTATCGAATATATATTGGCAAGCCAGTGTAAGAATGCCTATTTCTTTAAAACGCTCCCTTAGCGATTCTCTACTGTTTAAGTTGTAAATAGCTCTTATTGCTCTTTTTTGCAAGACAAATATGGTTTCTATATCTGCTGCCCGTCCCCATAATAACAAACCATACGACATGACACTGTGAAAATAACTAAAATAGACCAGCCTCGCCGTCGACACGTCTGTAAGTTGTCTAATTTTTCTGACTGCAAACGCTGCTGAACTCAACCGACCCGACAGTTTTCCAATATGCTGACCCCATTGCAGTTTTGAGTCTATCGTTATACCTAAAAAAAGCGTGGACTCTACCAGCTCTAGCCTCTCACCAGATATTTTTAAACTCGTGTCAACATTTTTAACATTGGGTAGTGAGAATTTGATGCATTTTGTCTTTTTTGCATTTAGCATCAGATTGTTTATAGTGAACCAGTTTAGAATAGTAGATAAAGCATTGTTTACATCGTCTACATTACTTATACCTCTCTTTACTTTAAAAATTAAGGAAGTATCATCTGCAAACAACACTATCTGCGAAAGCTTTTCTACTAGGTAGGGCAAATCATTTATATATACCAAAAAAAGGAACGGACCCAGTATAGAACCTTGAGGAACTCCTACTTTTACATCAGAACCCGAGGATTTAACTCTATTAATATCAACCTTTACAGTTCTGTCTGTTAAGTAAGATCGAAGAAGACTTAGTGATTTATTACTTAAACCATATCGGTGCAATTTTATGAGAAGTGTTTCGTGGTCAACGCAGTCAAACGCCTTAGAAAGGTCACAGAAAACCCCAATGGCATCCTGCGACTCTTCCCACGCCTCAAAGATATGCTTTACTAACGCTATGCCTGCTTCCGTCGTTGAGCGGCCTTTTGTAAACCCGAACTGTTTCTCATGGAAGAGCTTATTTATACTAAAATGAGTTTGCAATTGATGTAATATTACTTTCTCAAAAACTTTACTTAGCACCGGCAGTATTGCTATAGGTCTGAAATTATTTGGATCTTCACTATCACCAGTTTTAAACAAGGGTACGATTTTACTTAACTTTAATAGATTAGGAAAGGTTCCCTGGTCAACACATTTATTAAAAATCAAAGCAAGGTAAGGTGCTAGAATATTGATTACAGTGGATATTAATTTAACCGATAACCCCCACAAATCTTCAGTCTTTTTTAAGTTTAACTCTTTAAATGTTTTGACAATAGTTAAGGTAGTTATATGGGAGAATTGGAAGTCAACTTTACATGGATTTGTACTTTCCAAAAGTAAGGTATCGGCTAATTGGGAGGAAGAATTTAAGCTAGCCGTTATATGCAGTGGCATGTTTTTAAAAAAAGTTTGAAATATTTCTGCTATGTCCTTCTTCGAATTAACTAACTTACCTTCGATCTTCAACGCAAATCCCTGGTCCTTAGGTCTCGTTTTACCTGTTTCTTTGTTAATTACTTGCCAGACTGTTTTTATTTTATTAGTAGACGCCATAATTTTTTTACTTATACTTATCGATTTGGCTGTTAAACAAGTTTGTCTAAAAGTTTTTGAATATTTTTTTACGTACTCTTTGAACGTCGGATCGTGATTGAATTGTTTTTCTTCATACAATTCATAAAGCCTTTTCCTACTTCTATATATACCTGGCGTTGCCCATTCTGAAAACCCGCTTTTTAACTCTGTAATTTTTTTTACGTTAAAAACAAGTTCAAATTCTTTTGATATGGTTGAAAACAATACTTGATATAACGTATTCGGATCATTGCTATCGAAATTCAACGAATTTAACTTTATGTTTATATTTTTTTTAAATAATTCAATTTTTTTCTCTGTTATTGGCCTACAATTTAATTCATTGCATTTTTTTGCTTCCAGTACTGACGGTAGGAAGTCACATTACCGGACTAATATGACTCTATGGAACAACTATGCATTTTAGAGACTGGCCCCCTGGTTACGGTGGCGGGGAGTCGCTGGATGCGGACGGCATAAGACCGTGAGGCTTGGAAAACCATGAGGCAGGCTTATGTCCTGCAGTGGGCGTAAGGGCTTGTAAGGGACGACCCAGGCGGACATACATCGACCAAATAGGGGATGTATTAGCAAAGGATAAGATAAAAAGTACCCGGAACCGGTGTGCGTGCATGCAACGACTTATGAACGTTGATGAAGCGAAGGTGATCTGTCGGGATCGTGGCAAGTGGCAGTCCCTGGTCTCTGCCTACCCCTCTGGGATATAGGCGTGAGGTTATGTATGTATGTATGTATGTATGTATGTATGTATGTATGTATGTATGTATGTATGTGTGTGTGTGTGTGTGTGTGTGTGTGTGTATGTGTGTGTGTGTGTGTATGTATATGTATGTATGTATGTATGTATGTACGTGATGGTGATGATATGCCAAAGATTTTACTCTGTCTACTTAACAATGTTTTTTGCCAGGTATTACGCGACGCATCAGTACTTCCTGTCCAGGAGATCGCTCTACTTGGTAGTCTGGAAGGTCACTGATGGAAGGAAAGGCTTGGCGGGCGCTCTACAGTGGCTCAGGTATGATCATCAATAGGCGTGACGACTGTACGGTCAGCAACTACTGAAAGTACATTGACGCACGAGGTAAATTGCGCAAGTAGCAGGAAATAAGCGGACGGCGCAATTCACTTTTACGATACACTAGTTTATTTAGGTTTAGCTACAATTTGGCTCGCATGTAACCAACATTTACATTCAACAAGAAACAGTGAAGTTTTTAAATATTTTTTTTGATTGGTTCAAACAACCCGCGACAACTATAAGAACGAGCAAGTGTTTGTTTTCAGATCCATACAAGCGAGAGCGCCGGGTTCGCCTGTTATCATGGTGGCGACCCATTATGATCAAGTGCCAAATGTAAGTATATTTTCTCGTGTTTTTTTTTATTTATTTAAAGGCCTAGCCGAACAGAGTGATTTGAATCAGTCACTTGAGTTAAGCAACAACAGGCGCGGTCAGGTGTAAGAGGGGTGACTACCGCTAGTGGCATTTTTTCCGAGCGCTTCCGTTCTTCGCAATGCATGCTTAGCCGTTGGTGCCGGCTGTCGTATAATGGCAGTCGTTAAGCCATGTCAAAGGCCTTGTGGGTGGCTTGATAACTTCTGACAGTAAGGCCCCCCTGTCTTACAATCCTCCACCAACCCGGACTTGGCCCCCGTGGTGGAGTATGGCCTAACCTTCCTGCGCTGCAGGAAGAGACCTGTGCCCCAGCAGTGGGGACATACAAAGGGTTGATATCAATCATCAAATTAATGTCAATAATAATTCAATAATAATAATTCAAAGTTGAATTTCTCAATAACGTAAGTATAAGATAAGATGAGATGAGATGAGATGAGATAAGAATATTCTTTATTGTACACACCAGAAAATAATGATGAGATGAGATAAGATTATTCTTTATTGATAGAAGTATAGTGATATTTTTTCAAATAAGTTACAGCAGCACTTGTTACATAATTAATTGATTTACAAAAGAGGTGCGTAGGTGCATTACTCATGGTTCAACGGCGGTCCACAAACTAGGCGAGGCCTGTACCTTGGGGACTTTATTATTAAGATACTAAGATTATTCATCATCAACCCATTATGTCCACACCGAGGGGCACGGGTCTCTTCCCTGCGGAGGGTATAAGCCACACTCCACCACGGGGGCATGTCCGGATTGGTGGAGGCTTGCAAGACTAGTGGCCGGTCTTACTGTCAGAAGTTTTCAAGACGCCCTAAGGCCTCTGACTTGACTTAACGGCTGCCATCTATCGACGGTTGCCGGCAACGATGGCTTACCGTGCCTTGCGAAGCACGGAATCGCTTGGAAAAATGCCACTAGCGTTAGTTACAACAATACAAATACAAAATACAAAATCTTTATTCTTTATCTTCATAATTTTTCGGTACATAGTAATTGGAATCAAGTTTTAAGCATACAATGCCTGTACTAGGTGACTCCGCTCTTCCATACCATAAATCTAGTTTAGTTTGAGATGATATTACGAAAGAAAAAATAAATAGAAAAGTAATTTAGCCAACTATGTGTGTGAGTGAGAGTGTGAGTGGGTGTGTGTGTGTGTGAGAGGGTGTGTGTGTGTGCGTAAGTGGGTGTGCGTGTGTGTTTGTATTTATGTGAGTTACGGGACGGTCACCCAACCAGCACCTGACCGCGCCTATTGTGGCTTCACTCAAGTGATTGATTCCAATCTCTCGGCTCCACTAGGCCACTAGCTATAGTTTATAATCTCTATAGTATACCTAACAACTAATAATAATAACCGTCAGTAACTCGAACACCCGTTAAAGGCCTTTTTACTAAAAACAGTTTTTTTTTCTAAGTACGTCACCCACCCATGCACTGAACGCGCCCTATGTTGCTTAACATTCGTGATCGCATAACATCACTCAGGCAGCTGGGGCTACGAGCAATTCAATTTATTAAGATACGAGTACTTGAATTAAAGACGACCTCTGTGGCGTAGCGGTAACGCGTTTGCCTACCATGCAAGAGGTCCCGGGTTCGAATCTCGGCTGGGAACAAAAAAAAAAGCTCAGGTCTTGGATGTTTACATGTTTGTGATGTCGTTGTTTCTGGTTCCCACGACACAGGGTATCCTAGTGTGGGGCCAGAAGCAATGTGTATGTGCTTGTATGTAAATGGTATGTTATGTAAAAATTTTATTTCACAGTGCAACCTGCCTGAGAACGAGAGTCCTGAATGCCTGCAGCGCGTCATCCGCTCTCAGATAATGGGCGCGGCCGACGCTGACAAATTGGGGCTGCCACGTGTGTTAGACTCAGTTGAAGTGTCTTGCAGCACGCGGCATAATATCCGTTTACTGGCCGACATTATTTACTCCATCGCCTACAGCGTCAAGCCTCCGGGTGAGATTATAATTTAGTATTCTCCTTCTTAGACTGTCGATGGGGAGCCATCGTGGTGGAAGGATTAGCGTTAGTGACTAACTGAGTGTTGCCCAGGGTGCGCGTGTTAGCTTTTAGAATACACCTCGGCTACTATCGGATATATTCGTGTAATAGAAATATCAGAACTAATATGACTTTAATGGACTGTATAAAAATGCTTTTATTTTTCAAACTATCCGTTTACTAATCTTCAATCACAGTTCAATTCGCTTTTCTTACAACTTTTCAACTTTACTTGATCGTTAGTATTTATCAACTCTTAATTATCAACTGCCTTTAGCCTTTACCAGTAGGTAGTCGGGGCTGTAAGTGATGCAATTTGCTTAAGCCAGATGTCGCTGCCTGTACGTAATACAGAGAATAGTGTAAGGAGGTTCGAAATTTCACTGATGCCGGTGAGTAGCCCATTGGCTCAATTGGTAGAGCGCTGGCACGGATAGCCAGAGGTTGCGGGTTCGAATCCCGGCATGGGTGAAATTTTTAGCCTCTATATAGGTTTTTGATCGTTAGTATTTATCAACTCTCAATTATCAACTGACTCGGGCGCCCCGCTATTTATACCAAACCCTATCATCCATCCCTTTCTAGCAAATATATCTATCTCACTCGCACAATATATACCTATCCTTCTTTTACATATATGTCTTTCTCACTCGCACACTTCGAGAAGGTTCGATATCTTTCCATACCTCTTGGAAGTTTCCAGAATGTTCCCGAATGATCAAGTACGTAATATTATACTTATAATCTCTCCACTCTACTTACTAATCTAGAAACTGCGGGAAGTACCCGGAAAGACATCGTAGGTACTAGAAAACCATAGAACGCTCCAGAATATCGTCTGGAAGTACCTAAGATCGCATCGAAGGTAATAGAAATACGTTCTAGAAAACTATCGAACATTCCAGAATATCTTTCTATCTCTGTCTTACAAATAGCTATCTCTCTGTAGCACGTAGAATATTCTGGAAGGTTCCCTTGTCTCTACACACATGAGTAGTTATTACGTAATCTACCTGCACCTAGCATCTAGATTATTCTAAACGGTTCGATTACACTCTCGCCGTCCGTAACATATGACACTTAATTTTGATATCGGAACTACGAGGGAGGATAAAAAAGTAGTGAGAATGAGATAGAATATAATGACTATTAATAACCTAATAATTTATTTTTCTACATAGTCTCGGAGCCGCTCTTCACACCGAGTCCAGCGGTTTTCCAATTTTAAAATCCCTTTCAAGAAAAAGTTTTGTCTTGCTAAAAGCTCTCCACGGCATCCGTCACCTAGTTATCGTCTTCGTAGCTGTTTCCCCTCAAGTATTCTTTCAACTTGGGGAACAGATAAAAATAGCTAGAAATGAATGAAATGAAATAGTTTATTTGCGTGAAATGTCGTACAATTGGTGGTCAGTATAATAAATAGCGGTCTACACATTTCACACGTCCAGGTATACAAAAATTATGTTTAAAAGTATAATTATTAAAGTATAAAATAATATAATTATTTACATAACAGATAATTATACTATTTTTATTTTTAATGCACTAACCCGTGCTAAGGAACAAATTTAAAAACCTATTTAGAGGCTAAAAATTTCACCCATGCCGGGATTCGAACCCGCAACCTCTGGCTATCCGTGCCAGAGGTTGCGGGTTCGAATCCCGGCATGGGTGAAATTTTTAGCCTCTAAATAGGTTTTTAAATTTGTTCCTTAGCACGGGTTAGTGCATTAAAAATAAAAATAGTATAATTATCTTACACTAGTAACTATCTTAAGTAATGCAATTTGCTTAAGTCAGATGTCGCTGCCTGTACGTAATACAGAGAATAGTGTAAAGAGGTTCGAAATTTCACTGATGCCGGTGAGTAGCCCATTGGCTCAATTGGTAGAGCGCTGGCACGGATAGCCAGAGGTTGCGGGTTCGAATCCCGGCATGGGTGAAATTTTTAGCCTCTATATAGGTTTTTGATCGTTAGTATTTATCAACTCTCAATTATCAACTGACTCGGGCGCCCCGCTATTTATACCAAACCCTATCATCCATCCCTTTCTAGCAAATATATCTATCTCACTCGCACAATATATACCTATCCTTCTTTTACATATATGTCTTTCTCACTCGCACACTTCGAGAAGGTTCGATATCTTTCCATACCTCTTGGAAGTTTCCAGAATGTTCCCGAATGATCAAGTACGTAATATTATACTTATAATCTCTCCACTCTACTTACTAATCTAGAAACTGCGGGAAGTACCCGGAAAGACATCGTAGGTACTAGAAAACCATAGAACGCTCCAGAATATCGTCTGGAAGTACCTAAGATCGCATCGAAGGTAATAGAAATACGTTCTAGAAAACTATCGAACATTCCAGAATATCTTTCTATCTCTGTCTTACAAATAGCTATCTCTCTGTAGCACGTAGAATATTCTGGAAGGTTCCCTTGTCTCTACACACATGAGTAGTTATTACGTAATCTACCTGCACCTAGCATCTAGATTATTCTAAACGGTTCGATTACACTCTCGCCGTCCGTAACATATGACACTTAATTTTGATATCGGAACTACGAGGGGGGATAAAAAAGTAGTGAGAATGAGATAGAATATAATGACTATTAATAACCTAATAATTTATTTTTCTACATAGTCTCGGAGCCGCTCTTCACACCGAGTCCAGCGGTTTTCCAATTTTAAAATCCCTTTCAAGAAAAAGTTTTGTCTTGCTAAAAGCTCTCCACGGCATCCGTCACCTAGTTATCGTCTTCGTAGCTGTTTCCCCTCAAGTATTCTTTCAACTTGGGGAACAGATAAAAATAGCTAGAAATGAATGAAATGAAATAGTTTATTTGCGTGAAATGTCGTACAATTGGTGGTCAGTATAATAAATAGCGGTCTACACATTTCACACGTCCAGGTATACAAAAATTATGTTTAAAAGTATAATTATTGAAGTATAAAATAATATAATTATTTACATAACAGATAATTATACTATTTTTATTTTTAATGCACTAACCCGTGCTAAGGAACAAATTTAAAAACCTATTTAGAGGCTAAAAATTTCACCCATGCCGGGATTCGAACCCGCAACCTCTGGCTATCCGTACCAGCGCTCTACCAATTGAGCCAATGGGCGACTCACCGGCATCAGTGAAATTTCGAACCTCTTTACACTATTCTCTGTATTACGTACAGGCAGCGACATCTGACTTAAGCAAATTGCATTACTTAAGATAGTTACTAGTGTAAGATAATTATACTATTTTTATTTTTAATGCACTAACCCGTGCTAAGGAACAAATTTAAAAACCTATTTAGAGGCTAAAAATTTCACCCATGCCGGGATTCGAACCCGCAACCTCTGGCACGGATAGCCAGAGGTTGCGGGTTCGAATCCCGGCATGGGTGAAATTTTTAGCCTCTAAATAGGTTTTTAAATATCAGATAATGTTCCTATTTTTTTTTTACAAAAGGTTTATTTGATGCTCATTAATCGAATATACGTTTCTTACGGTATATTTATTCTATTTAAAGAGAGATGCTCGTTCACGTTATAAAAACACAATTCGATTAGCCATTTATGTAGTGATACCTTAAATCGAGTCAGAGGCAGGTGCTTAATTGACTGTGGGAGCTTATTATATATATAGTGCGTTCACATTAACTTGACGCGTGAGAGAATTGGTAGCACTGAGATGTTTACTGTTACCATGTTAAATAAGAAATCATTCCCATTACTTGGGGAAAATAAAAGGATTGAGGGCTTGTTTTACCATCTTCCGATTAGGTCCAAAAGCTAATTCACATGTTATGTCCTTGTTACCAATTCTCTCACGCGTCAAGTTAATGTGAACGCACTATAGGCTCCAGATCTGGTGATTTTTTTTCAGTATTGTGTTTTCAGAAACAAGTTGCAGTATGATGCAATAAAGTATTACATTGTGATCAGTTTTATTTCAACAGTTTGGAAATAGACACTGTTCTTGAAGTATTTTTGTTTTAAAGCCGTTCTAGTGTCCCACCTCTCGACAAATGCCTCCCCTAGCTCTCCACTCCTCCTGTCACGGTCTATTCCCTACCACCCCAGCCTTGAAGATATATCCTCCGACTATATATGAGTATAACATTATAAACGCGAAAGTTTGTATGTATGTATGTATGTATGTATGTATGTATGTATGTATGTATGTATGTATGTATGTATGTATGTATGTATGTATGTATGTATGTATGTATGTATGTATGTATGTATGTATGTATGTATGTATGTATGTATGTATGTATGTATGTATGTATGTATGTATGTATGGATGGATGGATGGATGGATGGATGGATGGATGGATGGATGTTTGTTTGTCACTCTTTCACGTAAAAACTACGGAATGGATTCTAATGAAACTACAATAATACAGCTTATACATCCGAATAACACATAGGCTACGATTTAAAAAGATTGAATTGTCCAAAATATGACGATAAGTGTCAAGTAAGTAGGAAAAAATCTACCATGTGCGTGTTATTCTGGCGTGCGCTGCCACAACCGCTAGAGTTATTTTAGTGCGTGTCAATATTGTCAGGCTGTTATATTTAAAAATTATTTATGTGATAGTTTGCTACTCGAAATACTAATCCTGCGCAGATGAAGTCGCGGGCGCCAGCTAGTACTACATATTTTTTTATTATTTATCGCAAGAACCCTTACAGTTAAACACTAAAGTGTTAACGTTACCTGTTATTTAAGATCATAGTGAAATGAAGACACAAATAAAGTATTGTAGGACGCCACCAATCAAAAGCTCCATAGTTTCCCCACTGTTGGGGCACGGGTCTTTTCCTGCACGGCAGGAAGGTTAGGGCATACTCCACCACGGGGGGCAACTCCGGGTTGGTGGAGGAGTGTAAGACAGTGGCAGGTCTTACTGTCAGAAGTTATCAAGCCGCCCATAAAGCCTCTGACATGGCTTAACGACTGCCATTACATGAAAGCCGGCGCCAACGGCTTAACGTGCCTTGCGAAGCACCGAAGCGCTCGAAAAAAATGACACTAACGGCAGTAACGGGACGGTCACCCTTCTTGCAACTGAGCGCGCCTATTGTTGCTTAACTCAAGTGATTCATTCTAATCACTCGGTTCGACTAGGACACGAGCGCTTCAGTAGTAGGAGCGCCTCATCATCATCAGCTCGGTAAACCCCACTGCTAAGTATATGCCTCTTCATTTCCACGCCCACCAACACGGTCTCGCGCTAGTCTCATACACTGTTTGCCGGCCACTTTACTTAGGTCATCTGACCATCTGGCTGCTGGTCTGCCCACCGACCGTTCCCCCTCCCACGGCCGCCACTCTGTCACTGCCTTCGTCCTTCTACCATCATTCCGCCTGGCCAAGTGTCCCGCCCACTTCCACTTCAGTGTCGAAGTCCGTAGTATATATTAAGTAGTGTACTACTACTAACTATAGTATTTATTTCGACACGACATCTGTGGCGTAGCGGTAGTGCATCTACCTACCATGCAAGAGGTCCCGGGTTCGAATCCCGTCTGGAAACAAATAAAACCCAGGTCTTGGATGTTTACATGTTTGTGATGTCGCTGTTTCTGGTTCCCACGACACAGGGTATCCTAGTGTGGGGCCAGACGCAATGTACGTGCCTTTATGTAAATGTTATGTTATTAAGGTTACAAAATACCTTCGCCGACCCCACATCTCTCTTGCAGGCAGCAAAGAGCCGCTGCTTGAGCAGCGTGTGCCCGCGACCTACCTGGCTCTCGAGGAGTGCGTCACCCAGCTGGCGAACGAGCTGAAGGAGCCGGTGCTGCGGCATGAAGACTACAAACGACTTGTGAGTGCAAATCTACTTGATATCCGTTGATGAAGCGAAGGTGATCTGTCAGGATAGAAAGAAAAAAAAATTATAGAAAGAGAGAGAGAGAAAGAGAGAGAGAGAAAGAGAGAGAGAGTGAGTGAGAGAGAGAGAGAGAGAAAGAGAGAGAGAGAGAGAAAGAAAGAGAGAGAGAGAGAAAGTATGTACAGTAAAAATAACTACAAAATAAATACAGTAAAAATAATTCCACAAGCATCTTTTGAGTTGGAGACATAAGTTGCTGCATCCACGTACCGTCTGATCAATTTTCAAATTATTAATTTGTTATTTCATTTTTAGTTTTTTATGTTTTAAAGATATATTTCTTTATATTTTGGTATGTACCTATGCAGTCAACTTACGAATGCGGTTGCATGCCTATTAGCAGTGCACAGATCAGGCCCGAAATTATTTGTTTTGTTGTAATTAATTGATTTTTATCTGTGTACTGTTGGTGTGTCAATTATCAATAAATAAATAACTAAAGACACGATGTGTCTCTGCTGCTGCAAATGGCAGCTGACTCAAACGTAGGGCTGGGAGCCTGAACTCTCAGCGCTGATTTTCAGGCAGTACCGAAAGCCCTAAGTACTCTAAAGCGCGGCGTGTCCTGTGGCAAGGATCGTGGCCAGTGGCAGTCCTTTTCTCTGCCTACCTCTCTGAGGTGTAACTATTTATCCGTCGCGTGAAACTCATGCAGTGAAATTTTCGCCATCTGAGCTATATATTCAATTCAATTCATTTATTGCCATAAATTACAGTATTCATAGATATTATAGTTAGATATTGCACGTGTAATTTTACCAATTAAGGCGTAGCAAAATACTTAAAAGTAAGGATTTAATTAAATTAATTTACAACTTATACATTACAAAACAAAAGATCAAAAGGGAAAAAAAATAATTGCAATTAGGTACATAGAATTCTTTGTCAAAATTATGAGTTAATAATAAAATTCATTGGGTGCTTTTATAATTATTAAATTCGAGGATACTATAAGGACACATTTCCATTAGGTAAGCTTTTAGAGCCTTGATAAAATGATTACCCGAGAGAGCTTGAATTTTTGTTGGAAGCTTATTATAAATTGAGATTGCCGCATGCTTTGTGCTTTTCTTGCATGAGGTTGTTCTGCATACCGGTACATTTAAGTGAAGTTTGTATTTTTCCTATAACCTTGCGCTCTTTTTTTCGGTGCTAATAGGAAACCAATCCGGAAGCCGTCTAACCATTTTGCAGAGCTCCAATACGTACAGCGCTGTAATAGTGTGGATCTTGAGTAGTGGAAATAATTCGCGACAGGATACTCGATTTGACTTAATGCCACTTAGAATTCGGATACATCTTTTTTGAAGAGTAAAAATTTTTATAATATCAACACTGCCACCCCATATTGCTAACCCATATAAAATTCGCGATTGGAAGTAGGCATAATAAGCTTGCAGGGTAGCGTGTTTAGTCGCGACCTTGGCTAAACAACGCAACGCATAGGTAAAACTGCTCAGTTTACCCTCTAACACTTCGATGTGATTTTTCCAATTCATATGCTCATCAGTTACAATGCCTAAAAACTTTGCGCTTTCCACCATTTCAATTTTTACATCATTTACGGTAACATCTAGGTCCATCTTTGTGGTATTATAATTCCTGAAGTGCAACATTTTTGTCTTTTTTATGTTTGTACTTAGACGCACATCTTGTAACCATTTCATTAAATGCTCTATTGATTTAGATATCTCATATGTCAATAATGAAAGCGAGATATCTTTCCTATCAAATCTTTCCTATATATTTTTCCTTCTGAAATGCTTACATCTTAAACCTCACGCCTATATCCCAGAGGGGTAGGCAGAGACCAGGGACTGCCACTTGCCACGTTCCTGACAGACCACCTTCGCTTCATCAACGTTCATAAGTCGTTGCATGCATGCACGCCGGCTCCGGGTACTTTTTATTTTTCCCTTTGCTAATACATCCCCTATCTGGTCGATTTATGTCCGCCTGGGACGAATTTAATTTACCCCTATCTTAATTTACGTTTCACTGAAACTTGTTTTTTTTGCGGTGACTTAATCTTACTTAATCGTTCGTTTTAATATTTTGTGGCTATCAGTGGAAGCCTGTTAATAACTTTTGTTTCATATTTTTCAATAAGAGTAGTATTAAGTTACATAATGTCAATGACTTTCCTAAAACTAAATAAATAAATATGTATTGACCCATACGAATGACGCGGCCCGCCTAATTCGTTACCTAGTAATGAATGACGTTTACGTGCGGAGCCAACCAAGCCGCGGGTTTCCTCACCATGTTTTCCTTCACGGTTAGCGTGTGGTATTGCGACTACAAATTCGCAAATGTACGTAACTTTGTAATTAAACAAAGTCATTCTCCGCACGTATTGACTATTCTTTCCTGTGAGCTAGGCCGACTAAGCTTTCCGGATGGTATAGGTGCTGGGCAAGCCTACACCATCTACAAAACCATGTCCCAGGCACTACAGCGTCGGAGTGGTCCCTTCACCCATCTAGTGTGAGTGAAGATACCACTGGACGCTGCATAAATCATCTCATTAAGTAGATGCAAAAAAAGGCCAATATTATAATAACGTTTATTGCCTTCCCCAGGTGACACAGTACATGCAACAGAAGAACCACCGGATGTTCCGAGATGCTGCCGAGCTGCATCAGGCGACCATATTTTTACACGAGAACGGTAAGCCAAGTACTTCTGTTTCTATAGAGCGCTAGGCTAGTAATTCAATTCAATCATGTGGGTACAGCGATATCATTGCGATGTAAAACCTAACTGCAAAGTTGGTACTCGGGGCTGCAGGTGATGCAAATTACTTCAGCCAGATGTCGCTGCCTGTACGTAATACAGAGAATAGTGTAAAGAGGTTCGAAATTTTACTGATGCCGGTGAGTCGCCCATTAGCTCAGTTGGAAGAGCGCTGGCACGGATAGCCAGAGGTCGCGGGTTCGAGTCCCGGCATGGGTGGAATGAGATGGTAAGAGTGGAGTTTTTTCCCGCTGCCTTTTTCTCCACTACAATACGGAACTATTCGTATAGGTGGCAACTGATGTAGGTATTTGGTTTAAGGTGACTTGAGAAAAGATGGTAAGAGTGGAGTTTTTTCCCGCTGCCTTTTTCTCCACTACAATACCGCACTATTCGTATAGGTGGCAACTGATGTAGGTATTTGGTTTAAGGTGACTTGAGAAAAGATGGTAAGTGTGGAGTTCCTTCCCGCTGCCTTTTTCTCCACTACAATACGGCCCGAAGGCAGTGGCTTACATTATACATCGACATTCAGCAAACAGAATGTAAATTCTTTACGTTGAAATAAATTGATTTGATTGACAATGAACAAAGTGCACGTTGCTTAAGACCGTTAGTGCCGAAGTACAGGTACTATCTGCTTCGGGAGGCAGACGCTGCACTTTAAATATAAATGTATGTGTGAAAAATTAATTCAATTTAATTTCATAAATAAATTTCGTTTCATAAATAAATTTCATTTCATAAATAAATTTAATTATTTAAATAAATTTCATTGCGTAAATAAATTTCATTTCATAAATAAATTTCATTGCGTAAATAAATTCATTTCATAAATAAATTTAATTTCATAAATAAATTTTATTTCATAAATAAATTTAATTTCACTTAATTTAATTTCACAATGTATTATTTTTCGCATGAATAGGGAAGAGTGGAAGGCAAAAGGGGAGGCCTTTGCCCACCAGTGGGACACAATCGAGGCTACATAAAATATATATATATATATATATATATATATATATATATATATATATATATATATATGGCCTAGTTTATGTATTTTATTAAATATATATGAATATTAGTTGTAAGTCAGTTTATGTACATATACTTCCTGTATACTTCATGGACACCTACCTACCTACTCTCTTCATCTTTCAGTTCTATGCATCCCAAGGTTGTCTGGAAGAGATCGCTTTTAGCGATAAAACCGCCAATTATATACAGCAATACTTAGATATATAAGCCTTTTTATGTATTTTGTTTTCTGGTGTGTAAAATAAAGAGTTCTAAAGTAATATATATTTTTTGCAGGTGTTCTTCTTCACTACGACGACGCGACGCTCCGAGAGCTTTACTTTCTGAGGCCGCAGTGGCTCTGCGATGTTCTAGCCCACGTGGTCACCATTCGGGAGATTAACCCCTTCGCTAGCAACGGTCAGTACTTTGTAGACTTTTAGTCCGGTCCCGTAGTCCCGTGGCTTTCAAACCACTCAGGTTTTAGCGTATCAATTTATCAACTTCCTAGCTGTGCGCCGCGGTGTTACCCTGGTTTATCCATTTTCCCATGGGAATAAGATATTTTCCCCTAGTTAAACGTAGCTTATGTGTTAACCCAGGGTGTCAGCTAACTCCATACCAAATTTTATTTAAATCGCTTCAGCCGTTTAGACGTGAAGCAGAAACAAACATACACACTCACAAACTTTCTCCTTTTTAATATTACGAAACCTATTTAGAGGCTAAAAATTCCACCCATGCGGGTTCAGCCCGAATTTTTAGCCTCTAAATAGGTTTTTCAAATTGTCCTTAGGTTATTAAAAATAATATAATAATAGTATTACGACCGTTAAGCTCAAGTGGAGCTGGGCAGGCCATATCAGACGTATGTAGACGGAAAGGTGGGCGAAAATCGTCACTGATTGTCGTTGATCGTTACTTACCCTTCTTCTTCCCGCGGGTGTCGTAAAACGCGACAAAGGGACACAAACCGGGGGGTGGGCAGCAGCGCCCCCTGCAGTACAATTCCACCGAACTGTGATCCCCAACCCGCATGTCCAGCGCGGGGATTATGGGCATTACCCCCCAATGATGGGTAAGCCCCCAGAGCGCCAAAGCACAACCTTGCGCTTTGGCGCTCATTAGGGGAGGGCTATGTCCAGCAGAGGAGTAATATAGCCTGAAGAAGAAGAAGAAGTTAGATTTAAGAATCATGGTTGTAATATTTTTCTGGTTGTGCAATAAAGTGTTCTCTATCTCTATCTATCTCTGATTGGGTCCCTCGCGAGGGCTACCGACGACGTGGCAGACCAAGGCGGAGATGGTGTGACGACCTGACCAAACATTTATCTGGATGGGAAGCATTGGCCGTAAACAAAGAGGAGTGGAAATCTGAAGGGGAAGCCTTTGCCCAGCAGTGGGACACTATCTATATAGATAGTGTCCCACTAGTGGGACACAGCCATGGCTAATTAAAATAAAAAATAAATTAGTATGATAATTTTTTTTATTCTTTTTAATGCACTAACCCGTTCTAAGGGCAATTTTAAAAACATATTTAGAGGCTAAAAATTCCACCCATGCCGGGATTTGAACCCGCGAACTCTGGCTGTCCTCTGGCACGGATAGCCAGAGGTCGAGGGTTCGAATCCCGGCATGGGTGGAATTTTTATCTTTCTGAACAGGTTTTTGATAATTTTATTTTCATTACTTGACTTTGACTTCACCACAGGCATAATGAAGATGGACGACCTCCCCCACGTGTTCAAAGCGAGTCCGCAGCTTGCGCGGGGCGACGAAGCGGGATCTCTGGGCGTCTCTCTGCTGAACAAGTTCGAACTTGCCCTCTGCTGGGACGCGCGCAGTCTGTTAGTGCCACCTCTGCTGCCCAAGACTGAGCCGGCGCGGCCCCAGGTAAATCTGCTGGCTATCTGCTGAACAAGTTCGAGATAGCACTCTGCTGGGACGCGTGCAGTTACTAATACCACCTCTGCTGCCCAAGACAGCCGGTTCTGTTTATCCCGCAGCTGCTCTTGATCTCCAGCATCTCCTTTTAACCTGCCCTTTAGATCCTACCGCTGTGAGTGCCCAGCTCTGCTGCCCTCTTGACCACAACCGTCGTGTCCCTCTCAGGTGCCCTTTACATCCTACCGCTGTGAGGGCACAGCTCTGCTGCCCTCTTGACCACTACCGTTGTGTCCCTCTCTGCTGCCCTTTTGATCCTACCGCTGTGAGGGCACAGCTCTGCTGCCCTCTTGACCACAACCGCCGTGTCCCTCTCAGCTGCCCTTTTGATCCTACCGCTGTGAGGGCACAGCTCTGCTGCCCTCCTGGGCCTTACCAGCCAGCCGTATCTTTCACAGCAATCTCTTAAACCGCAGCCGATGTGCTGGTTTAAAAAGCTGGTTTCTTGACCTCAACCGCAGTAGCCCTCATAGCAGCCCTTGTGATCCTACCGCTGCGAGGGCACAGTTCTGCAGCCCTCTTGACCCCATCAGCCGCGTCCTTCACAGCAATCTCTTAAACCGCAGCCGACGTGCTGGTTTTAAAAGCTGGTTTCTTGACCTTAACCGCAGTAGCACTCATAGCAGCTCGTGTCATCCTACCGCTGCGAGGACACAGTTCTGCCGCCCTCTTGACCCCATCAGCCGCGTCTTTCAAAGCAATCTCTTAAACCCCTAAAGCTGGTTTCTTGACCTCAACCGCAGTAGCCCTCATAGCAGCCCTTGTGTTCGTACCGCTGTGAGGGCACAGCTCTGCAGTCCCCGCAGTATCCCTCATAGCAGCCCTTGTGTTCGTACCGCTGTGAGGGCACAGCTCTGCAGTCCCCGCAGTATCCCTCATAACAGCCCTTGTGTTCGTACCGCTGTGAGGGCACAGCTCTGCAGTCCCCGCAGTATCCCTCATAGCAGCCCTCTTTGTTCTACCGCTGTGAGGGCACAGCTCTGCAGTCCCTGCAGTATCCCTCATAGCAGCCCTCTTTGTTCTACCGCTGTGAGGGCACAGCTCTGCAGTCCCTGCAGTATCCCTCATAGCAGCCCTTGTTTTCGTACCGCTGTGAGGGCACAGCTCTGCAGCCCTCTTGACCCCATCAGCCGCGTCTTTCACAGCTATCTCTTAAACCCCCAAAGCTGGTTTCTTGACCTCAACCGCAGTAGCCCTCATAGCAGCCCTCTTTGTTCGTACCGCTGTGAGGGCACAGCCCTGCAGCGCTCTTGACCCCAACCCTGTCGCAGCTGGCGAGCCGCTCGCGCTGGGCGGGCGGGCGCGGCACGCCGCGGCGCGTGTGGCCGGCAGCCGGCGCCGGCGCCGGCGCGGCTCTCAGCGCCCTGGACGGAGCCACGCGCGGGACCGACTCGCCCACGCTCATACGTGAGTCCGCTTTAAATAACCAATGCAAACCAGTGTAATGGCAATCCGCTATTTGACTCTCTTTTCAAGTAAGTCTTAAACGGTAAATAAGTCTTCCATTAGACAAAAAAATATTTTAGTATATTTTTTGAGGACCTAAAAGCAAGATAAAAATATATTTTAAAACTTTGCTTTGCTAAACAGCCAAAAATGCGGTCAGCCATTTTTGTCTATGGTTTGAGAACTTAAAGCTTTTAAACAAAGTTTGACATTCAACATCTGTGAGTGATTTGTGAGAGTAGTGAAATAACAACGACGAAACCATGATTTCATCAAGTTTACATGCAAAATATAGCAATTATCATTATTGCATTCTTCGAGAATGCAAAAACATGTCAAAAAAGAACCCTGGGAAGTTGTGGATTCGTGTACGCAGTGAAATAAACACACGAAAAAATTGTCTCAAACTTGCTAAAAGAGACCCCGATACTTTAACGACTGAAACTCGGTTGTATTTACGTGAAGATCACTTTGATGTAAGTCTTATAATAACCAATGTCCACTGGTTCTAGACTAAACGAAAGATGATTTCAACATGGTGGATAGCGTTTTCACCGTTCCGAATTAAAAGCGGTAATTTTTTTTTTATTTACGAATTTTACACCCATCCTACACACTTAGTAAAGTCAATATACGAGTATTTCAGTTTCTCAAGTTAAATACTACAGGAAATATTCATTTATCGCGTCAAATTTGGTACGAGTAAGAGTCAAGTAGCGGATTGATACTGAAATTTTAAATAAAATTGGGATTGTAAATACCTAATTGTATACATATCTGTAAATATATAGTTTTAGCAAAGTTGTAGTGCCCTTACAGGGTGTCATGTAGAACAAGAATTATTTATTAATATTATTCCCACCTGTACTATTACCATTATATGCGATAAATAATAGATTATGAAATGAAACGATAGGGTTTTATTCAAATTAGCGCAAAAACTGCGGCCTTATGAACGTTACAAGTCAAAATATTTTCCAGACGAGCACCCGGCCGCAATCAACGTAGCGGCGCGGGACAGCGGTCGCGCGCTGCGTCGCCTCCTTCTGCTCTCCTACGTCCCGTGCGGCTTCTGGGCGAGGCTGGTCACGCGCCTATTGGCTGATGACGCCATTGGAGACTGCGCGCCGCCCGCATACACTCTCCCGGCCGAGGTACGATCGCTCACACACTCATTCCGTCAGGCTCTCTCTCACTAGCCTTCTTGGTGTCGCCTTGAGTGCGTTGCGGCTTCTGGGCGCGGCTGGTCACGTGCTTACTGGCTGATGACGCTAAAGGCGACTGAGTGCCGCCCGCATACACTCTGCCGGCAGAGGTACGATCGCTCACACACTTATTCCGTCAGGATCTCTCTCACTAGCCTTCTTGGTGTCGCCTTGAATGCGTTGCGGCTTCTGGGCGCGGCTGGTCACGTGCTTACTGGCTGATGACGCTACAGGCGACTGCGTGCCGCCCGCATACACTCTGCCGGCCGAAGTATGATTGCTCACTCACTCATTCAGACACTCACTAGCTTTCAAAGCGCGGCCTATAGCAGCAGTCTCCCGCTGCTCTCTTACGTGCCGTGCGGCTTCTGGGCGCGGCTGGTCAAGCGCCTGCTCGCCTGCCCATGACGCCATTGGCGACTGCACACCGCCCGCCTGTACTTTGCCGGCCGAGGTACGATCGTTCACTCATTCACTCATTGACACACTCACTGACTCACTCAATCAGTCGCTCAGTAGCTGTCTCCCGCTGCGGGCTATCGTGTCGGGCTGCTGTTGGGCGCGATTTGTAACACGTTATGATTTTTATTGGCGACTGCGCGCCATTTGCCGTAGGTAAACCGTAATTACCTTATTTCCCGACGAAAGTGACTGCTCACATTGACTGTACTCGCCACTTCAGTCTACCCGAGACCACGGCAACTGTAACGCTGCCGAAACGCCGAAATAAGTTTATTACGTTTTACTTAATAAAAAGTTGAGATTAGACCCGTTTGATATATGACAGGTGGATGCCCTGACAGCGCGAATGATGGCGCAGCGGGACGCTGCTTAAATCGTCTCATTACGCAGATGCAAAGGCCGGTGCGGTGGGACGCGTAGTGAGCGGACTGTCGCTTTCCGAGTGAATCGACTGTAATTTTCATGATTCGCGATACACATACATAGTTTCATATTTATGTGTGTGTGCACTATGTGTGGTGTCGGCCTAGAGAATAGCACCTACCCAAATTCTTCCCGTGGGTGTCGTAAAAGGCGACTAAGGGCACAAACCGGGGGTGGGCAGCAGCGCCTCCTGCAGTACAATTCTACCAAACTGCGATCCCCAACCCGCATGCCCAGCGTGGGGATTATGGACACTACCCCCCAATGATGGTACAACCCTGCGCTATGGCGCTCATTAGGGGAGGGCCATGCGCACCAGTGGACTAATATAGCCTGAAGAAGAAGATGTATGAGTTTCGCGAATCATTAACAAATACTATCGACCCGTCACTCTCGCAACGAACGCGCCCCCTTCCAGATGGAGGTAGACGAGACGACGGCGAAGGCGCTGGAGCTGAGCTGGGGCTGGAAGCTGTGGCAGAGCGGCCTGCGGCTCTGCAGCGGCGCGCTCACGCTGGCCAGCGTGCGGGAGCTGCCGCCAAGCTGCGACGCGCTGCTGGACGCGCGCGGGGGGTCGGACGCCGACTCGGCGGCCGGCCATCCCTACTGCGGCGTCAGGTCAGTGTCAGACGCTGACTCGGCAGCCGGCCATCCCTACTGCGGCGTCAGGTCAGTGTCAGACGCTGACTCGGCAGCCGGCCATCCCTACTGCGGCGTCAGGTCAGTGTCAGACGCTGACTCGGCAGCCGGCCATCCCTACTGCGGCGTCAGGTCAGTGTCAGACGCTGACTCGGCAGCCGGCCATCCCTACTGCGGCGTCAGGTCAGTGTCATGCTGACTCGGCAGCCAGCCATGCCGACTGTGGCGTCAGGTCAGTGTCAGACGCTGACTCGGCAGCCGGCCATCCCTACTGCGGCGTCAGGTCAGTGTCAGACGCTGACTCGGCAGCCGGCCATCCCTACTGCGGCGTCAGGTCAGTGTCAGACGCTGACTCGGCAGCCGGCCATCCCTACTGCGGCGTCAGGTCAGTGTCATGCTGACTCGGCAGCCAGCCATGCCGACTGTGGCGTCAGGTCAGTGTCAGACGCTGACTCGGCAGCCGGCCATCCCTACTGCGGCGTCAGGTCAGTGTCAGACGCTGACTCGGCAGCCGGCCATCCCTACTGCGGCGTCAGGTCAGTGTAAGATGCTGACTCGGCAGCCGGCCATCCCTACTGCGGCGTCAGGTCAGTGTAAGACGCTGACTCGGCAGCCGGCCATCCCTACTGCGGCGTCAGGTCAGTGTAAGACGCTGACTCGGCAGCCGGCCATCCCTACTGCGGCGTCAGGTCAGTGTCATGCTGACTCGGCAGCCAGCCATGCCGACTGTGGCGTCAGGTCAGTGTCAGACGCTGACTCGGCAGCCGGCCATCCCTACTGCGGCGTCAGGTCAGTGTCAGACGCTGACTCGGCAGCCGGCCATCCCTACTGCGGCGTCAGGTCAGTGTAAGACGCTGACTCGGCAGCCGGCCATCCCTACTGCGGCGTCAGGTCAGTGTAAGACGCTGACTCGGCAGCCGGCCATCCCTACTGCGGCGTCAGGTCAGTGTCATGCTGACTCGGCAGCCAGCCATGCCGACTGTGGCGTCAGGTCAGTGTCAGACGCTGACTTGGCAGCCGGCCATCCCTACTGCGGCGTCAGGTCAGTGTCAGACGCTGACTCGGCAGCCGGCCATCCCTACTGCGGCGTCAGGTCAGTGTAAGACGCTGACTCGGCAGCCGGCCATCCCTACTGCGGCGTCAGGTCAGTGTCAGACGCTGACTCGGCAGCCGGCCATCCCTACTGCGGCGTCAGGTCAGTGTCAGATGCTGACTCGGCAGCCGGCCATCCCTACTGCGGCGTCAGGTCAGTGTAAGACGCTGACTCGGCAGCCGGCCATCCCTACTGCGGCGTCAGGTCAGTGTAAGACGCTGACTCGGCAGCCGGCCATCCCTACTGCGGCGTCAGGTCAGTGTAAGACGCTGACTCGGCAGCCGGCCATCCCTACTGCGGCGTCAGGTCAGTGTCATGCTGACTCGGCAGCCAGCCATGCCGACTGTGGCGTCAGGTCAGTGTCAGACGCTGACTCGGCAGCCGGCCATCCCTACTGCGGCGTCAGGTCAGTGTCAGACGCTGACTCGGCAGCCGGCCATCCCTACTGCGGCGTCAGGTCAGTGTAAGACGCTGACTCGGCAGCCGGCCATCCCTACTGCGGCGTCAGGTCAGTGTAAGACGCTGACTCGGCAGCCGGCCATCCCTACTGCGGCGTCAGGTCAGTGTCATGCTGACTCGGCAGCCAGCCATGCCGACTGTGGCGTCAGGTCAGTGTCAGACGCTGACTTGGCAGCCGGCCATCCCTACTGCGGCGTCAGGTCAGTGTCAGACGCTGACTCGGCAGCCGGCCATCCCTACTGCGGCGTCAGGTCAGTGTAAGACGCTGACTCGGCAGCCGGCCATCCCTACTGCGGCGTCAGGTCAGTGTAAGACGCTGACTCGGCAGCCGGCCATCCCTACTGCGGCGTCAGGTCAGTGTCATGCTGACTCGGCAGCCAGCCATGCCGACTGTGGCGTCAGGTCAGTGTCAGACGCTGACTCGGCAGCCGGCCATCCCTACTGCGGCGTCAGGTCAGTGTCAGACGCTGACTCGGCAGCCGGCCATCCCTACTGCGGCGTCAGGTCAGTGTAAGACGCTGACTCGGCAGCCGGCCATCCCTACTGCGGCGTCAGGTCAGTGTAAGACGCTGACTCGGCAGCCGGCCATCCCTACTGCGGCGTCAGGTCAGTGTAAGACGCTGACTCGGCAGCCGGCCATCCCTACTGCGGCGTCAGGTCAGTGTAAGACGCTGACTCGGCAGCCGGCCATCCCTACTGCGGCGTCAGGTCAGTGTAAGACGCTGACTCGGCAGCCGGCCATCCCTACTGCGGCGTCAGGTCAGTGTCATGCTGACTCGGCAGCCAGCCATGCCGACTGTGGCGTCAGGTCAGTGTCAGACGCTGACTCGGCAGCCGGCCATCCCTACTGCGGCGTCAGGTCAGTGTCAGACGCTGACTCGGCAGCCGGCCATCCCTACTGCGGCGTCAGGTCAGTGTAAGACGCTGACTCGGCAGCCGGCCATCCCTACTGCGGCGTCAGGTCAGTGTAAGACGCTGACTCGGCAGCCGGCCATCCCTACTGCGGCGTCAGGTCAGTGTCATGCTGACTCGGCAGCCAGCCATGCCGACTGTGGCGTCAGGTCAGTGTCAGACGCTGACTCGGCAGCCGGCCATCCCTACTGCGGCGTCAGGTCAGTGTCAGACGCTGACTCGGCAGCCGGCCATCCCTACTGCGGCGTCAGGTCAGTGTAAGACGCTGACTCGGCAGCCGGCCATCCCTACTGCGGCGTCAGGTCAGTGTAAGACGCTGACTCGGCAGCCGGCCATCCCTACTGCGGCGTCAGGTCAGTGTAAGACGCTGACTCGGCAGCCGGCCATCCCTACTGCGGCGTCAGGTCAGTGTAAGACGCTGACTCGGCAGCCGGCCATCCCTACTGCGGCGTCAGGTCAGTGTCATGCTGACTCGGCAGCCGGCCATCCCTACTGCGGCGTCAGGTCAGTGTCATGCTGACTCGGCAGCCAGCCATGCCGACTGTGGCGTCAGGTCAGTGTCAGACGCTGACTCGGCAGCCGGCCATCCCTACTGCGGCGTCAGGTCAGTGTCAGACGCTGACTCGGCAGCCGGCCATCCCTACTGCAGCGTCAGGTCAGTGTCAGATGCTGACTCGGCAGCCGGCAAACTTTACTGCAGCGTCAGTTCAGTGTCAGATGACTCGGCAGCCAGCCAACCCTACTGCGGCGTCAGGTCAGGGGTAGAGATACTAGGTTAGGTTCTTGAGGTAAATTATGTAATACCGCTCGGCTCAGACGCTGACTCGCCAGCAAGCCATCCTTACTGCGGGATCAGGTCAGTGGGAGAGATTAGGTTGGAGGGGTTCTTGAGATAAATAATGTAATACCGCGCGGCTCAGACGCTGACTCGGCAGCCAGCCATCCCTACTGCGGCGTCAGGTCAGTGGGAGAGATTAAGTTGGAAGGGCTCTTGAGAAAAAATATTTATTTATTTTTATTTATTTATCCACTTACATCTATCTTTACAGGCTGCGGCTAATACGACAGAGTAGGTTGGAGAGGTGCTTGAGATAATCCATCAAAATTGTTTTTTAATCCAGAAAATTAATTGGTAGCAAATCTTAAATTGATTTGGTTGTATTTATTATGTAAGATTACTCCTTACTTAACTTTTAATGACTGCCTGCTTTTGTATCTGCTTTGTAATATTATGTTTAAAACTGTTTTTATATAGATTTATGCTCGTTTATTACATTTTTACAATTTTCCGACGTTTCGGCACTTTTTCAGGTGCCGTGGTCTCGGATGACTGAGGTGACAGGCGTCTTTTTGAAAGCATTAACGGTTAGTTTACTACCCTCAGTAAAAATTACAAAAGTTAATTATGAAAGTTAAGTTAAATGCATGATACCCCCTTGCTAGAAGTGTGACTGTAGAGTTAAAATTTTAATTTCAATTAATAATCAGTATTTTTAAGTTCATGTAAAATAAATAATTTATAGACGCCTGTCACCTCAGTCATTCGAGACCACGGCACCTGAAAAAGTGCCGAAACGTCGGAAAATTGTAAAAATGTAATAAACGAGCATAAATCCGTATAAAAACAGTTTTAATTACGTCTAGTGCTCGTGTTAACCTTAGAAAATACAATATTGTTTGTTTATTCACTAGTTTTCCTAAATATTAAATAAATAATTAAAAAAATAATAATGTAATACCGCACTGCTAGATGCGACAAGGGGTGTAACACATCTGATACTCAGGTTTCCTCATGATGTTTTCCTTCACAGCTAATGAGTGCGCCACAATATCCTTAATATAAGATACACATGTAATCTTGTGCATAATCATTACTTAAGACCTCTAATGTATTCTGTAAATTAATTGAATTTAAAGATAGAAAAATGTATGTGGGTTAGTACATTTTAAAGAAATAATCATGTGGGTACAGCGATATCATTCCGATGTAAAACCTAACTGCAAAGTAGGTACTCGGGGCTGCAAGTGATGCAAATTACTTCAGCCAGATGTCGCTGCCTGTACGTAATACAGAGAGAATTGTAAATAGATTCAACATTTCACTGATGCCGGCGAGTGTTGGGAGCGCGCTGGTACGGTTAGCCAGAGGTAGAGGGTTGCAGTCCCGGCATGGGTGGAATGTTTAGCCTCTAAATAGGTTATACTATTTTTATTTTTAATGCACTAACCCGTGCTTAGGACAAATTTAAAAACCTATTAAGAGGCTAAAAATTTCACCCATGCCGGGATTCGAACCCGCGACGTCTGGCTTACCGTACCAGCGCTCTCCCAAATAGTATAATCATGTGGGTACAGTGATATCGTTCCGATGTAAAGCCTAACTGCAAAGTAGGTAGTCGGGGCTGCAAGTGATGCAAATTACTTCAGCCAGATGTCGCTGCCTGTACGTAATACAGAGAAAATTGTAAATATATTCAACATTTCACCTCACTCAAACTTTCACTCAATTGGTAGAGCGCTGGCACGGATAGCCAGAGGTTGCGGGTTCGAGTCCCGGCATGGGTGGAATTTTTAGCCTCTAGGTTTTTAAAAATTGACACAAATTGTTATACAAATAGTAATAGATCAATGAATGTTGTCCGTCCAGCTTCCGCATCCACCAAGAAGGCGTGTGGTGCGACATGGATGCGCAGGCGCAGTCGTGCGTCGAGCTGCTGCTTCCGGCGGAAGTGTGCGTGGCGCGCCGCGACGACGGACAGCCGCTCGCCGGCTACCAGGTCAGATCAGATTAGAAGCGTCACAAATAAACATTCCATTGCCTTGTATCTTGGGTGGTGGTAGCGGAGCGGTGTGGAACGCCGGCCTCTCAATCGGGAGGTCGTGGGTTCGAACCCCGGCATGTACCAATGACTTTGTTTTCTAAGTTATGTACATTTGTGAAACTATAGTAGCAATACCACTCGCCGACGGTGAAGGAGAACATAGTAAGGAAACCCTAGTGTCTGAAGTGTTAACGTACCTCAGCGCTTGCCACGTACAATGGCCCAACTATGAGGCTAAGTGCGGAAATCTCAGGTCTAACTAAGACCGCGGAAAGTGCTAAGTGTGCCTTGTATCATATCTGATAGTGGTGTACTGACCGAATGTGGATTCGAATCCTGCAGAGGTGGTGCATTTTGTACTCGTCGTCGTCGTCAGGCTATACTGGTCCACTGCTGGACATAGCCCTCCCCTAAAGAGCGTCACGTGCTATCATAGGGGGTAATGCCCATAGTCCCCACGCTGGGCATTCGGGTTGGGGATCGCAGTTAGGTGGAATTGTATTGCAGGGGGCGCTGCTGCCCACCCCCCCGTTTGGGTCCTTAGTCGTATTTTAATAATTAATCCAGTGTACAATAAAGAATATTCTTATCTTATTGAGTATTTGTTCCTTCACAGAGCATCAGCCTGGAACCAAACCCTGAAGTCCTGGCCAAGCTGTTGTCTCTGATATCCGACCACATAGATCTGCTGCTCGAAGACTGGTACCCTTCGCTTGGTGAGTTCCCAAGCTCCTTGCAACAAATCAATCCCTCGCCCCCTGCTCGACATAGGCCTCCCCAAGGCACGCCGCTTCCCTCTGCAATGCTCGTCCAGCCACTCCCAATTTCCCTCCTCCCGATCTCCCGCAGACCAGTGGGCGTCCTACGCGTTTGCCAGTTCGTGGTTCACTGGAGGACCTTTGAACCCTATCGACCTAATCGCGGAGCATAACCTGAAAATGGCAATGCGAAAACGCGATTCAGAGGTGGCAGTTCAACTAGCGGAAATCACAAAGAATGGGTAGGCGCGGAATCCGTGGTAAGAATTAGATTAAGAATAACATTAGCTGTAAGAACGTGTGTGTACGATGCCACCTGTACTTAAGATGTATATTTGTAAGCAAACTGTACAAATGGAGTATGGAGAGAAAGGGACAATCAAATTATTCACAACAGAAAACAAAAGGCATGGACTCCGCGTCTGTGCAAAGCACGGAACCGCTCAGTAAAATGCCACTAGCGTCAGTCTCGGAACGGTCAACCATCCTACACCTGAGCGCGCCTGTTGTTGCTTAACTCAAGTGCTTGATACCAATCACTCGGTTCGACTAGGCCACACTAGGACAAATGTATTTATAAAAAAAAAACCTATCGACCATGGTTCGATCGAATCGCCCGCAGGCGGAAATAAATAGTTTTAAAGAAAGTTAGCGATTAATTGAATTACACGTTCCTACTAGCCGACTTTTCTGTTTATAGACAGTGAATAAACTAAGGCGCTCATGGCTTAGTCGAACCGAGTGATTGGTATCAAGCACTTGAGTTAAGCAACAACAGGCGCGCTCAGGTGTAGGATGGTTGACCGTTCCGTGACTGACGCTAGTGGCATTTTACTGAGCGGTTCCGTGCTTTGCAAGGCACGTTAAGCAGTTAGTGCCGGCTGCCGTCGATAGATGGCAGTCGGTAAGCCAAGTCAGAGGCTTTAAGATATCTTGAAAACATCTGACAGTAAGACCAGCCGCTAGTCTTGCAAGCCTCCACCAATCCGGACTTGGTCCCCGTGGTGGAGTATGGCATATACCTTCCTCGGGGAAGAGACCTGTGCCCCTCGGTGGGGGACATAATGGGTTGATGATGATGACCATCGGTTCCTCGGCACATGGGATGCAGGGAAGAAAGAGAGAGAGAGATACAGAGAGAGAAAAATATAATTTTTTCAACGGCACAATACTAAAAACAAAACAGTAACAAACTCACCAAACATTACCAGATACACAGAGTTTACACTGCATTTTAAAAACCTATTTAGAAAATTCCACCCATGCCGGGACTCGAACCCGCAAACCTCTGGCTAACTGTGCCAGCGCTCTCCCAACTGAGCTAATGGGCGACTTACCGCGGCATCAGTTAAATTTCGAACCTCTTTACAATACTCTCTGTATTACGTACAGGAATTGGTAGAATTTGTAGCCTCTGAATAGGTTTTTAAAATTGTCCTTAGCACGGGTTAGTGCATTAAAAATAAAAATAGTATAATCATGTGGGTACAGTGATATCGTTCCGATGTAAAAACCTAACTGCAAAGTAGGTAGTCGGGGCTTTAAGTGATGCAATTTGCTTAAGCCAGATGTCGCTGCCTGTACGTAATACAGAGAATAGTGTAAAGAGGTTCGAAATTTCACTGATGCCGGTGAGTGGCCCATTGGCTCAATTGGTAGAGCGCTGCACGGATAGCCAGAGGTTGCGGGTTCGAATCCCGGCATGGGTGAAATTTTTAGCCTCTAAATCGGTTTTTTAAATTTGTCCTTAGCACGGGTTAGTGCATTAAAAATAAAAATAGTATAAGAATATAATTACATTGCATTACAAACAGAGAAAAAGAAGCAAATAAGAAAATGAAAAACCAATAATGGGCGATAGACATTTTTAAATAAAATAAAAGATGCTAACAAATATAAACATGTAAAGTTTTACTGATACTGGAAAGTCGCCCACTAGCTCAGTTGGGAGAGCGCTGGCACGGTTAGCCAGAGGTCGCGGGTTCGAGTCCCGGCATGGGTGGAATTATTAGCCTCTACATAGGTTTTTATGTAAAGTTTGAAATGTAGTAGATCTTTGATAAGTAATAGAAACTGGAACGACTTCAGGTGTTGTTTTATTTGTAGATTAGTAGTATAATAAAACAGAAAAAACCGGATAAAACCGGATAAGCAGGTCAAATAGTCAGATCTGGTCGAAGGGTTCAAGTAGTAGTGATGAAAAATGAGGGAAATCGAATAACGAATAAAGTGTGACGTAATTTAAATTGCACGTATTGACTATTCTTTCCTGTGGGCTAGGCCGACTAAGCTGTCAGGATGGTATAGGTGCTGGGCAAGCCTACGAGGGGCGGCTGAAAAATTTTGAGCCTAAGTACTTCTAAGAATCACTAATGACTCGCAATGTGCATCACTAATTGCGCGTATTCTAAGTAGTATAAATACCAAGTTTCATGTCATTATCATCATTACGCTTCTAGTAATTGAACATTAAACAACACCATGTCTGAGTCATCCGCGCTTTGCACGAAATTGGAGTACAGAGCTGTCATAAAATTCCTCACCAAGAAGAACAAAACGCCGACAAAAATATTTGAAGAAATGTCTGCAGTTTATGGGGATTCTGCACCTTCATTTGCCACCGTAAAACGTTGGACACGTGAATTCAAACACGGCAGGGAGTCGCTCGAAGATGATCCCAGGTCAGGACGTCCAAACACCGCCGTTACCGAAGAAAATATTGAAAAAGTGAAAAACCTTGTTCTCGAAGATCGGCGAATCAAGATGTGGCAGATAGCTGAATCCATAGGCATCAGCAAGGAGCGAATTGGTGACATTTTGCACAATCATTTGCACGAAAAAGGTGGTGCGCGCGATGGGTGCCAAAAATGCTCACGCCCACTGGACAGGCAGCGTCGAGTCACAACTTCGAAGGAGTTTTTGGACATCTGTGGCGATAATCCTGACGATGTTTTTTCTCGCCTCGTCACTGTCGATGAAACATGGATCCGGGCAGTACGATCCGGAGTCAAAACAAGAGTCAATGCAATGGATAGCAAAGGGAGAAAAGCCGCCACGGAATTCAAAGTGGAAAGATCGGCTTCCAAGCTCATGGCCACTGTTTTTTGGGATTGCGAAGGAATTTTGTTCATCGACTACCTTCCCAAAAATACTACAATGAACGGAGACTATTACGACGTATTGTTGACAAAATTCCGTCAAGTGGTTGTCGAGAAAAGGAGAGGCAAACCTGGCGAAAGGAGTCCTGTGTCCTGTCCTGTTGCAGGACAATGCGCCCGTGCACACTGCCCGAGTTGCGAGACGTGCCCTCGCCGAAACAGGATTTGAAGAAATCAACCACCCACCCTACAGTCCAGACCTGGCTCCTAGTGATTATTTCCTTTTTTCAAATTTGAAAAAGGACCTCCGAGGACGAAGATTTTCCAGTTACGAAGAAATGAAGGCGGCCGTAAACGAGCATTTTGAAGGCAAAGACGGCGAATATTTTTTTACTCGGTTTAAAAGCTCTTTTAAACAAATGTAAGAAGTGTATTGAAATAGAGGGAGATTACATTGAAAAATAAATTTTTTATACATTTCTATCAGCATTTTTAATACCTTAGGCTCAAAACTTTTCAGCCGCCCCTCGTACATCATCTACAAAACCATGTCCCAGGCACTACAGTGTCGGAGTTGTCCCCTCACCCCATCTAGTGTGAGTGAAGATACCACTGGACGCTGTATAAATCATCTCATTAAGTAGATGCAAAAAAAGGCCAATATTATTATTAATTTAAATATTTGAAAATGATAGATAGATAAAGAAATAAAAATGGTGTAAAGAGGTTTGCACCGTTACAAGTTATAGTACAGATATTTGCGGATATCGTTGTGAACGATAGCAAAAGAAAGAATGATAGCGAATGAAGAGTTTTGCTGTCAATAGGATAGGTGATACACAGTACAGCGCGTCATCCGGACGAAAAAAATTCTCTATTTGTTAAATCGTGGGTTGTCTGGAAGAAATTGCTGTAAGCAATAAGGCCGCCAATTGTAATGTATCTTTGTAATAATTTTTTTGTTTGTTTTTTCCTGGTGTACAATAAAGAATATTCTTATATTATCTTATCTATTTCACTCGTTCCTGGCTTCCTTTCCAGGTACTCGCTTCGTGCACACTTCCGAGGGGCGATGCCTCATTAACCAGGCTGGTGCCCTGCCCGCCTGCCTCCGGGCCCCCGAGCTAAACGACCCGCAACACCACATGGCGCAGGTTTGCCAATCTTTCTTT
>OW203749.1:5419723-5603917 GCA_934045075.1 Yponomeuta sedellus
GGACATAGCCCTCCCCTAATGATGACCATAGCGCCCTGTCTTATACCATCATTGGGGGTTAATGCCCATAATCCCCACGCTGGGCATGCGGGTTGGGGATCGCAGATTGGTGGCATTGTACTGCAGGGGGCGCTGCTGCCCACCCCCCGGTTTGTATCCCTTAGTCGCCTTTTACGACACCCGCGGGAAGGATTTGGGTTGGTGCTATTCTTTAAGCCGACACCACACAGCATTATGTAAAAATTATGTAAACTCTCTTAATAAACGACTTTGAAAAGACTTAGTTAGGAGTTTTTTTTGGCCATTTTTTCTCCAAAATGATCTAAATTTTGAACTGGACACCTAGTTTAACTTGTAACGTTCATTAAGCCGCAGTTTCTGCGCTACTTTTAATAAAACCTTTTCATTTCATCTCATGCCATACTATCTTAGAGAACGTCTTTGCCCTACAGTGGGACTTATATGGGCTGAATTATATATAAAGGCGTTATACTTGTATTCACAGGCGTTGAGAAGACTGGAGCTCGGCGGCGTGGACGCACCAAGAAGGATCAGACTCTCGGAAGAATCCAGAACTTCCGACGGCGACAGTGGCGTCGGAGCTGAGTCAAATGGTGAGCAACGTTTTCCAGTCTATTCCTTTTCTTTTCTGTTACATAGAATATTTTCGGGGCTTAGTCGCGTAGTAATTGATTGCTATTTCACTTCGACGTTTCGACGACGTTACAGTCATCGTGGTCACGAGAAGACTGATGGCTGGCACCCGTTCGCATCTTCGGCTGATGAGGTTTCAGACTACCCTCAATCAGCTATCACAAAGCACTATTAGGGTTGCGACACACTACACTGACAATGTCGGACGATAAGCCATGCGACTTTTTTCCACTCGAACACATCTTGATGACCGGATCCCACGTTTGCGACAGTTTGAAACCACATTCCCGATTATTTTTTTTGTGTTAGAGGTAAAATAGCAATAAATTACTACGCGATTAAGCCCCGAAAATACTCTAACTACGTGTACAATTCGCGAAAGTTTAAAAAATATGTTCTGTTACAGGTAAGCCACGCGTGCTAAGCCACGCATTAGTTATGTGTTAAACGGGTCCAATCGTTTTCGTTCGTTATCAACCTGCATGTCCCCACTGTTGGGGCACGGGTCTCTTCCTGCATCGCAGGAAGGTTAGGCCATACTCCACCACGGGGGCCAAGTCCGGGTTGGTGGAGGATTGTAAGACAGTGGCGGGCCTTACTGTTGGAAGTTATCAAGCCGCCCATAAGGCCCATGACATCGCTTAACGACTGCCATTATACGACAGCCGGCACCAACGGCTTAATGTGCCTTGCGAAGCACGGAAGCACTCGGAAAAATGCCACTAGCGGTAGTCACGGGGCAGTCACCCATGCTGCACCTGACCGCGCCTGTTCTTGCTTAACTCAAGTGATTGATTCCAATCGCTCGGTTCGCTGCGATAGGCCACGAGAGCTTAGGGTCTAATCGCGATTATTTATTAGGTAAAACGTTATTTCATTATCCCCGACGTTTCCGCTGCGTTGCAGTTGCCGTGGTCACGTGTAGACTGAAGTGGCGAGTACAGAGAGCTTAGTGCGAGTATTTTAACTACTCGATCGAGTTAACGTAAACTCATATTTCTATGGCATCGAGGAAGCGCCACCTAGCGACAAGTATGGAAATTAAAATTGCTGAGTGCGAGTTGTAATGGTCTACGTTGAGAAGTGAACACGTTTACCAGCCAAAACACGAATAAACGCGAGTGCGAGTTGTACTGTGACAGCGTTTTGCCAGTTCGAACGGTTAACTTACTCACTACTCAATGCTCGACTAACGCGGCAGTAAAGTTATTCGATTGGATCTGTCAAACTCGCACTAAGCACTCAGTCAATTATTATGTAACTCGTTTTATAACACGTTTTTTTCAAAAAGTAAACATCGTAGATCTTAATATTTGTGATAACTATTTTCAGAATATACAGTTGAGAACGCTCGTGGCCTAGTCAAAACGAGTGATTGAAATCAATCACTTGAGTTAAGCAACAGCAGGCGCGGTCAGGTGCTGAATGGTTGACCGTCCTGTGACTACCGCGGTCTTGAGCCGTCCGCATCCAGTGACACCCCGCCACCGTTCGAACCCGGGACCTCTCGCATAGTAGGCGGACGCGCTATCGCTGCGCCACAGAGTCAAATTCTAGTTGATAACTCAATTTTAAAAACCTATTTTGAGGGTAAACATTCCACCCATGCCGGGATTCGAACCCGCGACCTCTGGCTATCCGTGCCAGCGCTTTTCTAACTGAGCTAATGGGCGACTCACCGGCATCAGTGAAATTTCGATCCTCTTTACAATTCATATTTATAATTAATTTACAATTCTTATAACTATTACGTACAGGCAGCGACATCTGGCTGAAGTAATTTGCATCACTTACAGCTCCGAGTACCTACTTTGCAGTTAGGTTTTTACATCGGAATGATATCGCTGTACCCACACGATTATATTCATTTTTTTGAGTCGCCCATTTGCTCAGTTGGAAAGAGCGCTGGCACGGACAGCCAGAGGTCGCGGGTTCGAATCCCGGCATTGGTGGAATTTTAAGCCTCTAAATAGGTTTTTAAAATTGTCCTTAGCACAGGTTATTGCATTAAAAAGAATATAGTGATAACTCAATGTTAATAATGGCTTGTCTTTCGTACGACGCTTGCGTTGCCGGGAATATATTTCTGATGGAATCCGCTCTCTCGTCCCCGCCCCAGGGTCGTCTCTCGCCGGCTCCGTGGACCGGCCGCCGGAGCCGGGCGCCCGCCGCATAGTGCGGGCCTGGACTCACGAGCGCTGCATCCTGGCCGCCTGCACCGCGGCGCCCCTCGCCTGCGACGTCCACGGCGCCCTCCGGCTGGCCGATGTGGCGCCCGACGCGGTGAGAATTACACACAAACTGAAGTCTCAGAACACTGACTTTACAATCGGGAGGTCGTAGGTTGGAATAGTACGGGCCTGTACACATGAGTGCTGCACCGCGGCGCCCCTCGCCTGCGACGTTCACGGCGCCCTCCGGCTGGCCGATGTGGCGCCCGACGCGGTGAGAATTACACACAAATTGAAGTCTCAGAACACTAACTTTACAATCGGGAGGTCGTAGGTTGGAATAGTACGGGCCTGGACACATGAGTGCTGCACCGCGGCGCCCCTCGCCTGCGACGTTCACGGCGCCCTCCGGCTGGCCGATGTGGCGCCCGACGCGGTGAGAATTACACACAAATTAAAGTCTCAGAACACTGACTTTACAATCGGGAGGTCGTAGGTTGGAATAGTACGGGCGTGTACACATGAGTGCTGCACCGCGGCGCCCCTCGCCTGCGACGTTCACGGCGCCCTCCGGCTGGCCGATGTGGCGCCCGACGCGGTGAGAATTACACACAAATTGAAGTCTCAGAACACTGACTTTACAATCGGGAGGTCGTAGGTTGGAATAGTACGGGCCTGGACACATGAGTGCTGCACCGCGGCGCCCCTCGCCTGCGACGTCCACGGCGCCCTCCGGCTGGCCGATGTGGCGCCCGACGCGGTGAGAATTACACACAAATTGAAGTCTCAGAACGCTGGCTTCTCAATCGGGAGGTCGGGGATTCGTATAGTGCGGGCATGGACACAGGAGCGTTGCATCCTAGCCGTCTGCAAAGCGGGGCCGTCCAAGCGTCCGCGGCGCCCTACGGTTTTATTTTCCCGTTTAAAAGTGCCTCTACACTACTGGAAGTTGGCCGTCAGCTCTGCGTATTCAGGCAACTAAAAAGAAAAACTAGGCGTTAATAGCAGTGTGAAAATAACTTTGCTAAATTGCGCCAAAAATCCCACAAGCACCATGCGGATATTTAATGCACCGCTCCCTCCCACTTTTTCAAGCAGAATCAATACGCGAACATACCACCACCGACACCAGTACTTGTGTGAGAAAATGTGCATTCTCGGTGCATTAGCTAACATCATGGTGCTTGTGGAATTTTTAGCGGAATTTAGCAAAGTAATTATCACATTTTAATGCTATCATGTCAAAATTCTAATGTTACACTGTTATCAACCCTTTTATGTCCCCACTGCTGGGGCACGGGTCTCTTCCTGCATTGCAGGAAGGTTAGGCCATACTCCACCACGGGGGCCAAGTCCGGGTTGGTGGAGGATTGTAAGACAGAGGTGGGCCTTACTGTCAGAAGTTATCAAGCCGCCCATAAGGCCTCTAACATGGCTTAACGACTGCAATTAGATGACAGCCGGCACCAACGGTTTAACGTGCCTTGCGAAGCACGGAAGCGCTCGGAAAAACGCCACTAGCGGCAGTCACGGGACGGTCACCCATCCTGCACCTGACCGCGCCTGTTGTTGCTTAACTCAAGTGATTGATTCCAATCACTCGGTTCGCCTAGGCCACGAGCGCTTATCTGTGATGTAGTGAATTGTTATACTGTATCTATGATTTAATGAATAAATATTATCTTGAAAATGAATATTTTTCAGCTCCTTCTGGACGTGGAAGAGTCGTGCCGAGCTCGCTGGGAGGAGATCACGCGCGGGCGCATCGTCGGCCGGGGCGCCTTTGGCACAGTGCTGGCCGCCACGTGGCGGGGCCGCGCCGGCGCCCTCAAGGCGCTCCAGCCAGTGGCGCCCGAGCCCCGGGCGCCGCAGCACGCTCACAATGCATACAAGGTTAGTGGGTCCTCGAGAAGTATTTGTAGTTATACTATTTTTATTTTTAATGCACTAACCCGTGCTAAGGACAATTTTAAAAAACCTATTTAGAGGCTAAAAATTCCACCCATGCCATGTGGGTACAGCGATATCATTCCGATGTAAAAACCTCACTGCAAAGTAGGTACTCGGGGCTGCAAGTGATGCAATTTACTTCAGCTAGATGTCGCTGCCTGTACGTAATACAGAGAATAGTGTAAAGACGTTCGAAATTTCACTGATGCCGGTGAGTCGCCCATTAGCTCAGTTGGAAAGAGCGCTTGCACGGATAGCCAGAGGTCGCGGGTTCGAATCCCGGCATGGGTGAAATTTTTAGCCTCTAAATAGGTTTTTAAATTTGTTCCTTAGCACGGGTTAGTGCATTAAAAATAAAAAAAGTGTATTCTATAGTGTTGTTCGACACACTTTTTTTCGGCGCCCTTTTAAATCCATAATGTGGACGCGTCCGTAAACTGACGCTCACACATTACGTCTCGTTGGAAAGGGCATAAAACGACGATTCTGTGGATACGAAAAACGCTAGTATCGTTGAAGAAAAAAAACCCGAAAGTGCGAAGAGATGCCGTTTTTTTTGTAAGCTGATGATTGTCCAATATGTAAAAATAAATAAATATACTATTTTTATTTTTAATGCACTAACCCGTGCTAAGGACAATTTTATTTTTAAAGTAGGTAGTCGGGGCTGTAAGTGATGCAATTTACTTAAGCTAGATGTCGTTGCCTGTACGTAATACAGAGAATAGTGTAAAGAAGTTCGAAATTTCACTGATGCCGGTGAGTCGCCCATTAGCTCAATTGGAAGAGCGCTGGCACAGCCAGAGGTTGCGGGTTAAATAGGTTTTTAAAATAAATAAATATTAAATGTAAAAATGACTTAAATATAAAAACACCTCTACGTTTATGATGCGAATCGAAAGAATGGCCAAAAAATAACTCTTCTTAACTAACATAGTATTTTAAAAGTAAGGAATAGCGTGAAAATAATAATATTAAAACCATGGTATTTTTTTGTAAATTAATTAATTAAATGCTCAAAATGTGACCAAAATGTCTTACGCAAATCGCCAATCTTTTAATGAGTCCGCTGCCTGTTGATTTTTTTATCATTAAATGCAGAATATCTAACTTTTAAAAATAAGATAAATTATTCCCTTAGCAAAATACCGTATATTTAAGGTACTTCCCCTTCATGTTCCATAACTTTGGGACGCCCTGTATAGATAACATCCAAGACCCGAGACAAACTAGAAAAGTTCGCTTCCTGTTTTGACCCGGCCGGGGATCGAACCCGGTTTAAAATAATAAGTATGCGTCTTAGAGACTCGCTCCCCAGTAGACTCTGGGGCCGTGACGCGCAAGCCGCCCCCAGTAGAGTAGCCCCCAGGGGCCGAAACGCGCAAGCCGCCCCCAGTAGAGTAGCCCACAGGGACCGTGACGCGCAAGCCGCCCCGAGTAGATTAGCCCCTGGGGGCCGTGACGCGCAAGCCGCCCCCAGTAAAGTGGGCGGTGACGCGCTAGCCGCCCCCAGTAGATTAGCCCCCAGGGGCCGTGACGCGCAAGCCGCCCCCAGTAGAGTAGCCCCCAGGGGCCGAAACGCGCAAGCCGCCCCCAGTAGAGTAGCCCACAGGGACCGTGACGCGCAAGCCGCCCCGAGTAGATTACCCCTGGGGGCCGTGACGCGCAAGCCGCCCCCAGTAATAATAATAATAATAATAAAATATGTTTATTTTCAGTATCAAACTTAAAGTAGGTTACAATTTGTGTGGGAGTTTCCTTTTAAGTAAGAATTACCTGTGCCAGGAAAACTCCCGCTCTTCCTAATTGGGTAGCATTAATTAAAGTGATTATAGCTGAGAATGAAATCAAATTTAGCATGCAAAAAAAAAAAAAAAATTAAAATTAAGTAAACAACAAACTCCTTTAAGAGAATCGAAAAACAATACATTGCTATTATTATACTATTTTCAAATTGTTTGAAGAAGTTTTAAACAATGAAAACATAATTAGAATTTATCATGTTGAAACTATATAATAAGTATAGATATGATATGATACGATACGATACGATACGATACGATACGATAAGATACGATACGATACGATACGATACGATACGATACGATATGATATGATATGAATGATACGATACGATAGAATACGATACGATATGATATGATATCGAAACCAGGTACAAAATCCATATGAAATTTAAAATATATGTATAATGTAAAATAAACTTCTATATTTATTTATGCGTTTCGTAGTAGAAGTTTTTCAACATCGTTGTAGCTTAACGAGTCTAGCCATTTCGTTATTATACTTCTGCATTCGAAATGAGATTTTTCATAAATATTGTGCATTTTATTTATTTTATTATAAAGAAAAGATGATTGCGCGCTGTACTGCATCCTAGCAAAATTAGTTCGTGTTAGATGTGTTTTAGCTACTAAGTCATTTCTCCTTTTACTTTTTGAATTGAGGTTATAAGGTAGATTTTTGTGTTTTTTTAACAGGATTTGCAATATATATAATTTTCTAATGGATAAGAGGTGGCTTTCTTTATATAAACTTTCTGTGGAATATCGTATTTTCTTAAAATACATTACCTTAATAAGACCACGCTGCACTCGTTCTAGTTTCAGAAGTTTAACCTTGGACGCACCGCCCCAGATCGGAATACAGTAAACTAGGACCGATTGTACTAGGGCGATATATATTTCATTTAGTTTATTTTTTGGTAAACCTTGTTTGTTAAGGACGTTGGAATTTCGAGGCACAATATATCTTAGTGTTTTAAATATCCAAACCAGTTTTCTTAACCTAGTTGCGACTTGCTCCAGATGTAAATGCCATGATAGTCTGTAGTCAATTATAACGCCAAGGTACTTAGTGTGTGTGACTTTTTCCAGTTTAGGACAGTTACATATTCTGTCTGCGGTGGTATCGTTACATCTATGGACATTTATTTGGAAGTCGTTCTGTGGTTGTCCTCTCACATTGAGGCTGAAACAGATGTAATTTGTTTTTTCTGTATTTAATGTGAGAAGGTTGTTATCCAGCCAATGTGACACCAGAGTCATACCCCTTTCAGCGCTTTCTTTAACAGAGTTCCAGGTATCCCCGTAGAACACAATGGCTGTGTCGTCAGCATAGGCAAAGGTTTTGCCGTTTTCTATACTTTGATTACAGAGATCGTTAATGTATACCAGAAATAATGTGGGTGCTAGTACGCTCCCTTGTGGAACTCCATAGGTTACGTCTGCGTCTTCACTTGTGAACTGGTCCAGTTTAACCCTTTGTTTCCTATCTGTTAGGTAATCTTTGAAAAGTTCAAGGGGAATACCTCTGATTCCCATTGCTTCCAGTTTGCGAAGGAGGATTGGGAGAGATACGGTGTCGAAAGCTTTTTTAAGGTCCAAAAATACTGTTAAACATTTCGATCCTTTGTCGAGTTCCTCTACTACAAGAGTAGTTAGAGCAGTCACCGCGTCTTCGGTAGATTTTGACTGTCTAAAACCAAATTGTGCAGATGATATTAATTTATAATTTTCTAAGTAATTTAGGAGTCTTATGTTAATTAATTTTTCAATAATTTTGGAGATGGACGGTAATACGGAAATTGGCCTATAGTTGCTGACTTCGTCTCTCTCTCCACCCTTAAAGACAGGCGTGACTATGGACCTCTTAAGTTGTTCGGGGAAAGTGCCCTTTGCAAAGCAGAGGTTGGCCAAGTGAGATATTATGGGGACAACTTCCGTAGAAGCCTGTTTTAAAAATTTTGTTGTTATGTTGTCATACCCAGGGGCACTGTCCGATTTAAGATTCATTAGTGTTCTGTGTACTTCCTCAGGGTCTGTGTCTAAAAGTGCAAAAGAACTTGAGTGGGTCACTAATTCTTTTAGGTATTCATTTTGGTCTATAATTAGTCTACACTGTATTTTTTGTGCCAATTCCTTACCTACATTAGTAAAGTAGTTATTTACATGTCTGGTTGCTTCTAATGGTGATGGTTTTGTATTAATTAGTTCGTTGTTTTGGTTTTTGTTTTTATGGGAATATGTAATAGATTTTATATTTTTCCACAGTGTTTTGTTATCTTTAGATTTTTCAAGTAGTTCTTTTTCATATTTTCTTTTGATTTTTTTTACAAGGTTGTTACAATGGTTTCTATAGCGTGAGTAGGTAATTTTTAAGACTAGATTTAAGGGATCTTTACGTAGTGCTTTTTGTAATTTATTTCTGTTTGTTATACAGCGGAGAATGCCTGGTGTAATCCAGGGTTTTATTATTCGTTTACTTTTTGGGATTGGAATATGTGCAGTATTTTTATTGATTGAGTCTGTTAGTTTTTCTATTAAACGGTAAGTTATTTGATGCGGGTCATCAGAAAATAAAAGCTCCGGTAAGTTAGCTTCCTGTAGCGATTTTATTGCATTAGCAAAATCTAATTTAGTTGTAACTTTATGCACAGAATGTTTAATTTTTTGTTTAGTTATTTGTAGAAACGTTGTGTAATGATCTGTGGTAGTTGTGTTTAAGATTGCAATAAATGCCGAGAATTTATTTTTCTTTATGTTTAACATGAAATGGTCTAGGCAATTTTTTTCCCTAGTGGGTAGAGTATGACCCGGTAGGATACCCAATTCAGATAGGGCGTTCAGGTAATATTGTCTATTTTTATACTCGGAAGTTGTTTCCGTGGGCTTTGGTCTAATGTTTATATTTATGTCTCCCGCGATAACTAGGTTTTTTTTATATTTTAGCGTTTCTAGGTGTGTAACTAACGAGTTTGTGAAATTTTCTGAATTGGGGGTAGAGGGTGATCGGTAGATGCATAGTATTGTATTGCCTAATATGTCTATCTGCAAACAAGATGAATTCGTTAGCTTGATTTCCTTAACTTTATGATTTATAGAGTCCTTTATGTAGACAGCTACTCCATCGTTTTGATTTAATTGGGATATTGTGCTATAAGAGGTGTAATTTTTTAGTAGAGGTAAAGGTTTAGTTTTGTCTAATCTACATTCCGTAAAGATGATGATGTCAATTTCAAAATTTAAGCTTGCGAGGGTTAGCAGGAAGTTATCAAAATTTCGATATATACTTCTAATATTTTGTGAAATAATTTTTAGGTCTGCTTTTTTAGTTTGTGTGTATTTAGGAAGCTCAGAGCAGTCACATTCAATTGCCCGTGCTATAACTAAGCTATCAATGTCTTTTATAGTTTGTAAAGCCTCATTCATTTTGTAGTATTTCAAATCTTTTAGTCGTTGCACCCTTTTTTTTAATATTTGTTGCTTTAATCAGACTCTTTATCCATCCTGTAATAGAAAGTTGCTCTATCAGAGACTTGTAATATATATAATTATGTGTATGTAGTGAGTATATAATACTAATAATAATAAATATAATATACAATATATTAAGTATATGATAGACACATAAAGATTGCTTTGTGCAAGTTGTACAAAACAGAGAATACAAAATTTGTTTTTCTAGTCAATCTTCCTGTAGAAGTTTATGGACTTGAGCTTCGTTAGTTATTGGTATAGCTGGGGAAGTTTCATTTTTTCTTAAATAAATTTTACCAAAAGAGGTCCAGCAGAACTTGTAAGACTTCGACTTTGCTAGGTCTCTTGCCAAAAAATGCAGTCGCGCTCCTTTTGCCGTCAACTGCTCGGAAATGAAGATCGGGGTGTCTTCGTTTTTCTTGAGGCCCAGGTGTTTTGCGCGTAGTTTATCTTTGTTTTTGGCATTGAAGGATTTGCTCGCTTTCAAAATCTCGCTCTTGAGAATTGTTGAGGAAGTTTCGATAATTATAGGTGGATTGCTTCCTTCTTTCTTGCTTTTTAAGCGATAGATATCTTTGATATCAGATTTTGAGATATCGCATTTAATGGTTTTCGAGAGGCACATAACCATTTCTCTAAGCTCTCCAGAGCTCTCGTTTTTCATCCTTGGAACGTTTTTCAGTTCTAGGCTGGTTTTCCGATTTCCTCTCTGCATATCCTCGATTTTTTCTTCAAGAAGAATAATGTGCTCCCTGTCTTTTTTTGCTTGGCTCTCTAGTAGATCTATTTTTCTTCTAAAATCTTCATTCTGGCTAGTCAAAAAAGCAATAGAATTCTCTATATTTTTATTCGTCTGCTGCATTTCCCTAAGGGTAGTATTGATTTTCCTAATTTCACTTTCTTGATCTTCCATCAAAGACTTCATCATAGTCCTCATCTCTTCCTTAAAAACGTGTAAAGTGGGTAAAGTGGGCGGTGACGCGCTAGCCGCCCCCAGTAGATTAGCCCCCAGGGGCCGTGACGCGCAAGCCGCCCCCAGTAGAGTAGCCCCCAGGGGCCGAAACGCACAAGCCGCCCCCAGTAGAGTAGCCCACAGGGACCGTGACGTGCAAGCCGCCCCGAGTAGATTAGCCCCTAAGGGCCGTGACGCGCAAGCCGCCCCTATTAGAGTAGCCCCCAGGGGCCGTGACGCGCAAGCCGCCCCAAGTAGAGTAGCCCCCAGGGGCCGTGATGCGCAAGCCGCCCCGAGTAGATTAGCCCCCAGGGGCTGTGACGTGCAAGCGGCCCCTAGTAGAGTAGCCCCCAGGGGCCGAGACGCGCAAGCCGCTCCCAGTATGGTAGCCCCCAGGGGCCGTGACGCGCAAGCTGCTCCCAGTAGAGTAGCCCCCAGGGGCCGTGACGCGCAAGCCGCTCCCAGTAGAGTAGCCCCCAGGGGCCGTGACGCGCAAGCCGCCCCCAGTAGAGTAGCCCCCGGGGCCGTGACTCGCAAGCCACCCCCAGTAGAGTAGCCCCCAGGGCCGTGACGCGCCAGCTTGTCCCCCAGGCGGCGGTGTCCCGCTGGGAGCGCGAGCCAGCCGCGGCGGCGTGCCGCGCCTACTGCGCGCTGCGGCAGGAGCTCGCCGTGCTCACCTCGCTGCGACACGCCAACGTCGTGCCGCTGCTGGCCGCCTGCTGCGCGCCGCTCGCGCTGCTGCTGCCGCTGGCGCCGCGGGTGACTCACACACACACACACGCGCAGTCACACACACGCACACAAACGCACGCGCGCACACACACTGTGATAGGCAAATAACATCATCACGCCACATGCCTTCACGTATCTCACGTATCAGGAAATATAGACAACTCCTCCCAAGGCACGTAGGATTATTATATATAAGCTAGTGTAAGACTAGAAGAAGGGAGTTAAGAGACTGGAGTCTTAACGATGTATTAATTAAAATGTGATCAACCGTTCCTGTTGTTTCCCTGCTGCGCCGCCGTCCTGCAACCACTCCACCCACCACTGGGCATACTTCAACACACACACGAGCACACGCGCACACACACAAACATCTAAACACACGCGCGCACACACACACACAAACATCCAAACACACGCGCACACACACAAACATCTAAACACGCGCGCACACACGCACGCGCATACACGCATGCAAGCGCAATCACGCACACACACACGCGGAGTCATACACCCGCTCACTCACACGCATACACCCACACACACACACGCACGCAGGCATGCACACACAACGCACAACGACGACGCGCTAACGTCGTGTCGTCGCTGCTGGCAGCGTGCTTTTCATAGAAAGTATTCTCAAGACTTTAATTTACTTTTAATGAGTTTATATCCAATTCTAAGCACGATGCAACCTCGATGTGTGTCCTCTAAACATGTCGGTAATGTTTCGATTGCGATCCGACATGTCCGTAAGTGAAAAGCAAGCTTCGTTTGAATAGGAATTGCTCCTCGAGCGGCTTCTAGCTTCCCTAACCGTGGGGTCCCCCGCAGGGCGCGCTGGACGGCGTGCTGCGCGAGTACCGCGGCTGCGGCGCGCGCGTCGGCGTGCGGGCGGCGCGCGCGCTGGCGCTGCAGGCTGCGCGCGCGCTGGAGTACCTGCACGCGCGCCGCATCGTCTACCGGGACCTCAAGGTGGGAGATGGTTTTAGTAGCTGCACGGGCGCTACATCGTCTACCGGGATCTTAGGGTGGGAGATGGTTTTAGTAGCTGCACGGGCGCTAAATCGTCTACCGGGATCTTAGGGTGGGAGATGGTTTTAGTAGCTGCACGGGCGCTACATCGTCTACCGGGATCTTAGGGTGGGAGATGGTTTTAGTAGCTGCACGGGCGCTACATCGTCTACCGGGATCTTAGGGTGGGAGATGGTTTTAGTAGCTGCACGCGCGCTACATCGTCTACCGGGACCTCAAGGTGGGAGATGGTTTTAGTAGCTGCACGGGCGCTACATCGTCTACCGGGATCTTAGGGTGGGAGATGGTTTTAGTAGCTGCACGGGCGCTAAATCGTCTACCGGGATCTTAGGGTGGGAGATGGTTTTAGTAGCTGCACGGGCGCTACATCGTCTACCGGGATCTTAGGGTGGGAGATGGTTTTAGTAGCTGCACGCGCGCCGCATCGTCTACCGGGACCTCAAGGTGGGAGATGGTTTTAGTAGCAGCACGCGCGCCGCATCGTCTACCGGGATCTTAGGGTGGGAGATGGTTTTAGTAGCTGCACGGGCGCTACATCGTCTACCGGGATCTTAGGGTGGGAGATGGTTTTAGTAGCTGCACGGGCGCTACATCGTCTACCGGGATCTTAGGGTGGGAGATGGTTTTAGTAGCTGCACAGGCGCTACATCGTCTACCGGGATCTTAGGGTGGGAGATGGTTTTAGTAGCTGCACGGGCGCTACATCGTCTACCGGGATCTTAGGGTGGGAGATGGTTTTAGTAGCTGCACAGGCGCTACATCGTCTACCGGGATCTTAGGGTGGGAGATGGTTTTAGTAGCTGCACGCGCGCCGCATCGTCTACCGGGATCTTAGGGTGGGAGATGGTTTTAGTAGCTGCACGGGCGCTACATCGTCTACCGGGATCTTAGGGTGGGAGATGGTTTTAGTAGCTGCACGGGCGCTACATCGTCTACCGGGATCTTAGGATGGGAGATGGTTTTAGTAGCTGCACGGGCGCTACATCGTCTACCGGGATCTTAGGATGGGAGATGGTTTTAGTAGCTGCACGGGCGCTACATCGTCTACCGGGATCTTAGGGTGGGAGATGGTTTTAGTAGCTGCACGCGCGCCGCATCGTCTACCGGGACCTTAAGGTGGGAGTACCTGATACCTGTACCTCGGGCTCTAGAGTAGGCTTCAGTTTTCACCGAAAGCAAGCGAGAGTAAGACTAGTTCCTGTTCTGTATGAAAATTTCTTTACTATTTTGAAAAGTTATGTAAATTAAGTGTCTTATTAGTTCCGATATTTCTATTACATGAATATATCCGATGTATCGACTGTATAATCGGGGCTGCAAGTGATGCAAATTACTTCAGCCAGATGTCGCTGCCTGTAAGTAATACAGAGAGTATTGTAAAGAGGTTCGAAATTGCACTGATGCCGGTACTTGCCCATTAGCTCAGTTGGGCGAGCGCTGGCACGGTTAGCCAGAGGTCGCGGCTTCGAGTCCCGGCATGGGTGGAATTTTTAGCCTCTATAGGTTTTTTTAAATTGTCCTTAGCACGGGTTAGTGCAACAAAAAGAATATAATACTAACCGCGTCCGTTTTTTTGTCTACCCTCAGTCGGAGAACGTCCTGGTGTGGGCTATGCCTAAGCCGCAGGAGGCCAGCGCGGCCGAAGCTAGCCTCTCCGCCATCAATGTACACGTCAAACTTGGCGACTACGGTACGTATATTAACAGTTGGAATAAACCTTACCAACAAGACACATCAAGACACTCTGACGCGCGCACTCCAGCTTCTAAACCAGGTCGCGGAAACCATCGATCTGTTTTCGTGTACTCTGAGCGAATTCACAAAGGTTGCAATAGGTATTCTTTGTGATATTAATTAGTTTTTAGATATGTATGTAGGTAGATACTACTCTGTCGTATTAGGCGCAGCCTGTAATGATAGATGTAAGTGGATAAATGAATGAATGAATGAATGAATGAATGAATGAATGAATGAATGAATGAATGAATGAATGAATGAATGAATGAATGAATGAATGAATGAATGAATGAATGAATGAATGAATGAATGAATGAATGAATGAATGAATGAATGAATGAATGAATGAATGAATGAATGAATGAATGAATGAATGAATGAATGAATGAATGAATGAATGAATGAATGAATGAATGAATGAATGAATGAATGAATGAATGAATGAATGAATGAATGAATGAATGAATGAATGAATGAATGAATGAATGAATGAATGAATGAATGAATGAATGAATGAATGAATGAATGAATGAATGAATGAATGAATGAATGAATGAATGAATGAATGAATGAATGAATGAATGAATGAATGAATGAATGAATGAATGAATGAATGAATGAATGAATGAATGAATGAATGAATGAATGAATGAATGAATGAATGAATGAATGAATGAATGAATGAATGAATGAATGAATGAATGAATGAATGAATGAATGAATGAATGAATGAATGAATGAATGAATGAATGAATGAATGAATGAATGAATGAATGAATGAATGAATGAATGAATGAATGAATGAATGAATGAATGAATGAATGAATGAATGAATGAATGAATGAATGAATGAATGAATGAATGAATGAATGAATGAATGAATGAATGAATGAATGAATGAATGAATGAATGAATGAATGAATGAATGAATGAATGAATGAATGAATGAATGAATGAATGAATGAATGAATGAATGAATGAATGAATGAATGAATGAATGAATGAATGAATGAATGAATGAATGAATGAATGAATGAATGAATGAATGAATGAATGAATGAATGAATGAATGAATGAATGAATGAATGAATGAATGAATGAATGAATGAATGAATGAATGAATGAATGAATGAATGAATGAATGAATGAATGAATGAATGAATGAATGAATGAATGAATGAATGAATGAATGAATGAATGAATGAATGAATGAATGAATGAATGAATGAATGAATGAATGAATGAATGAATGAATGAATGAATGAATGAATGAATGAATGAATGAATGAATGAATGAATGAATGAATGAATGAATGAATGAATGAATGAATGAATGAATGAATGAATGAATGAATGAATGAATGAATGAATGAATGAATGAATGAATGAATGAATGAATGAATGAATGAATGAATGAATGAATGAATGAATGAATGAATGAATGAATGAATGAATGAATGAATGAATGAATGAATGAATGAATGAATGAATGAATGAATGAATGAATGAATGAATGAATGAATGAATGAATGAATGAATGAATGAATGAATGAATGAATGAATGAATGAATGAATGAATGAATGAATGAATGAATGAATGAATGAATGAATGAATGAATGAATGAATGAATGAATGAATGAATGAATGAATGAATGAATGAATGAATGAATGAATGAATGAATGAATGAATGAATGAATGAATGAATGAATGAATGAATGAATGAATGAATGAATGAATGAATGAATGAATGAATGAATGAATGAATGAATGAATGAATGAATGAATGAATGAATGAATGAATGAATGAATGAATGAATGAATGAATGAATGAATGAATGAATGAATGAATGAATGAATGAATGAATGAATGAATGAATGAATGAATGAATGAATGAATGAATGAATGAATGAATGAATGAATGAATGAATGAATGAATGAATGAATGAATGAATGAATGAATGAATGAATGAATGAATGAATGAATGAATGAATGAATGAATGAATGAATGAATGAATGAATGAATGAATGAATGAATGAATGAATGAATGAATGAATGAATGAATGAATGAATGAATGAATGAATGAATGAATGAATGAATGAATGAATGAATGAATGAATGAATGAATGAATGAATGAATGAATGAATGAATGAATGAATGAATGAATGAATGAATGAATGAATGAATGAATGAATGAATGAATGAATGAATGAATGAATGAATGAATGAATGAATGAATGAATGAATGAATGAATGAATGAATGAATGAATGAATGAATGAATGAATGAATGAATGAATGAATGAATGAATGAATGAATGAATGAATGAATGAATGAATGAATGAATGAATGAATGAATGAATGAATGAATGAATGAATGAATGAATGAATGAATGAATGAATGAATGAATGAATGAATGAATGAATGAATGAATGAATGAATGAATGAATGAATGAATGAATGAATGAATGAATGAATGAATGAATGAATGAATGAATGAAGAAAATCACAGAAACAAAAAAAACAGATAAATGAACATAATATGAGCACAACAGAAATAAACGAAACAAAAAGAAAGACATAGCTTTAGCCGGTGGTGTGTCTATATATATTTGGATATAGATTAATTTTAAATGATAATGTAATGTAACATCGCCTAGCCCAGATATGGCAGAATGTGCCGTGGGTTGAGTTACCTGGAGAGTGTTGTTCCCCTACACAAAAATTTAGGTTCCCTGGAACCGGGACCTCACTACAAACAGGATCCAAAACTTAGTGGGAAGTCAGAAGAATAAAAGTGACACTGAGTATGTATTTACATGCTATTTAATAAATTAGGCACATAGACTGCGACAAAAATATGGACCAGATTATAGTTTTAGCTTAAGGAATAGTTCCTAAACAATACTTAAAATAATTATACTATTTTTATTTTAATGCACTAACCCGTGCTAAGGAACAAATTTAAAAACCTATTGAGAGGCTAAAAATTTCACCCATGCCGGGATTCGAACCCGCAACCTCTGGCTATCCGTACCAGCGCTCTATCAATTGAGCCAATGGGCGACTCACGGCATCAGTGAAATTTCGAACCTCTTTACACTATTCTCTGTATTACGTACAGGCAGCGACATCTGACTTAAGCAAATTGCATTACTTACAGCCCCGACTACCTACTTTGCAGTTAGGTTTTACATCGGAATGATATCACTGTACCCACATGATTATACTATTTTTATTTTTAATGCACTAACCCGTGCTAAGGAACAAATTTAAAAACCTATTTAGAGGCTAAAAATTTCACCCATGCCGGGATTTTAACCCGCAACCTCTGGCTATCCGTACCAGCGCTCTACCAATTGAGCCAATGGGCGACTCCTTAAAATACAAAAATACTTAATACTTAAAATACAAAAGTAGGGAATAGGTTGCCAGCAGGTGTTATCCTTTACTTTAGTTACCATGTGAGGCTTTTGTCTTTAAAAGTAGAAATTCTTTATCAAACTAATGGGTGGGAGGTATCACGCGCAGAAACCGCCGAGGAGCTCCTTCAATCTCCTGGTCGGATGGTGGTGATAACTAACAAACCTCCGTTCCCTCCCGGGTCAAGAGCAGTAATCTTGCGTCCCAGGGGAAGAGTCGAACCGGGTATACGGGCTATGCACGTGGCACTCAATACAGTTATGAGGCTTGGGTCTGTCACTGGTACCTGGACTGGAATCAAGTCCGGGAAGATTTTGCTCAATTTCGGAAAATCGGCTCACAAACGGTCGTGCCTTGCCGGCTGTCAACGAAAGAGAATGAGACGCCAGAAAACCTAAGATGGTCGGCTATTGACATTCCGTTCACCGTATAAAGTGTAAGAAATGGACATAACAAAACTTTACTTCAATCAAATGATAATGGTCGGCTATTGACATTCCGTTCACCGTATAAAGTGTAAGAAATGGACATAACAAAACTTTACTTCAATCAAATGATAATTATTTCCCGTGATTTTTAGAATTAAATAATAAAAAAAATAAACAAAGAAAAAGCACCGAAGCTGAAAACTAGCCTCGAACGATAATGAAAGAAACGTGAAACGGAACGCAGCCAGAGTGCGTTCCGAAACGCTCCTAAAGTTGTTCGCGAAAAATTTCGCGTTACAGTAAAATACAAATAAAATAAATCCACGTAATACAGAGAATATTGTAAAGAGGTTCGAAATTTCACTGATGCCGTGAGTCGCCCATTGGCTCCATTGGTAGAGTGCTGGTACGGATAGCCAGAGGTTGCGGGTTCGAATCCCGGCATGGGTGAAATTTTTAGCCTCTAAATAGGTTTTTAAAATAAATCCAACAAATACCTCCTGGACTCCTAGACTCCGATCACTAAAAGTGATCTGTTCCAGACTATCATAAATATTTAAGCCTTTTTATGTATTTTATTTTCTGGTGTGTACAATAAAGAGTTCTAATCTAATCTGATGTAAAGAAATAAAAAAATCACAGGTATAAGCCGCCTGGCGCCCCCGTCGGGCACAAAGGGCTTCGGCGGCACTGAAGGGTTTATGGCGCCCGAGATCATGCGCTACAACGGCGAGGAAGAGTACAATGAAAAGGTAAGTGACGACCAACAACGCTATAGTCTTCACAAGTAAACTTTGCCCTCCGCATCTACGTAATGAGATGATTTATACAGTGTCCAGTGGCACCTTCATTCACACTAGATAGGTGAAGGGACCACATGACATGACATGACATGACATGACATGACATGACATGACCAGGATTCCCTGTTATATATTAGTTACCTACATATTAACTTATTCGCGATTAGACCCGTTTGATATCTTCTTGTTGCCGATTGAAATAGATGACAGTGCGAATCAATGTAAGTGCAGTAGGTACAAAAAACCTATTTCGTGCGATATACTTATCTAGAAAAACAATACACGAAACATCAGGCTCAGTACATCCAAAAATAGAAGAAAGAAGATGGCACACCATTTTAATGGGTTATATCAGTAATGGTGCCTCAACCGAGTCACAGAACTTAGACGTTAACACTTTGCGAATAACGGAAACACTGCCAGTGAATAAATCAATGTTTAGTGCCTTTTATTGCTGTAGTGCCTAACAGTAGCCTCTCAAATGTTCACGCAAACTTTAGGCCTACATGCGCTTGCGCAGGTGGACTGTTTCTCGTTCGGCATGCTGTTGTACGAGATCATCTCGCTGCGGCAGCCCTTCGAGGGCCACGAGGCCGTCAAAGAGGCCGTGCTGGACGGCGCGAGGCCGTCGCTTTCGCCCAGGGTGAGGGATTTTTTTGTTTTTCAAAATTACTATAGTCCATTTTTTTAGGTACTTAAAAGAATGTAAACAATCTTGATACGTCTTTTTGTACGCAGTGTGCTTTTAGTACACACTAGGGGTAAATTAAATGGTGCTTTAAGTTTAGCTTTAAGAGATACACCACGTTGGGCGTCAGTGTCATGTTGTATGACTTTTAATCTATAATATAAAAATGAATCGCTATATGTGTGTTGGTAAGCGCATATCTCGAGAGCGGCTGAACCGATTTAGCTAATTCTTTTTTTAGAATATTCTTTGAAGTACGAGGATGGTTCTTAAGGAGATAAAAATTAAAAAAAATAAAGAATCGACTGTTAGGCGGTACGAAGTTCGCTGGGTCAGCTAGTAAATAATAAAACTGGAACGACTTCAACTTTTTGGGCGATTTTGCTTAACATATTTTTTGAGCCGCGATTCAGGCAAGCTTAATAGATCTCCAGGGATTTTATCATAGAAGCGTATGACGATGGCGATGAATGAGTTTCGGTTTGGGCGCCGCCCCTAGGAGCTGCGGTACCCGTGCAACGTGCTGTGCACGATGCGGCAGTGCTGGAGCGGGTGTCAGTAGCCCTTTTGGCACAAAGTGTACTTTACACATTTTTTGAACCGCGCTTCAGTCAAACTTAATATATCTTCATAGAAGCGTATGACGATGGCGATGAATGAGTTTGGGTTTGGGCGCCGCCCCTAGGAGCTGCGGTACTCGTGCAACGTGCTGTGCACGATGCGGCAGTGCTGGAGCGGGTGTCAGTAGCCCTTTTGGCACAAAGTGTACTTTACACATTTTTTGAACCGCGCTTCAGTCAAACTTAATATATCTTCATAGAAGCGTATGACGATGGCGATGAATGAGTTTGGGTTTGGGCGCCGCCCTTAGGAGCTGCGGTACCCGTGCAACGTGCTGTGCACGATGCGGCAGTGCTTGAGCGGGTGTCAGTAGCCCTTTTGGCACAAAGTGTACTTTACACATTTTTTGAACCGCGCTTCAGTCAAACTTAATATATCTTCATAGAAGCGTATGACGATGTCGATGAATCAGTTTGTGTTCGGGCGCCGCCCTTAGGAGCTGCGGTACCCGTGCAACGTGCTCTGCACGATGCGGCAGTGCTGGAGCGGGTGTCCGGGCGCGCGGCCGTCCGCCGCCGCGCTCGTGAGCCTGTGCGCGGCGCCGGAGTTCCCCGCGCTGCGGGACGCCGCCGCGTTACCGGCCGCCGCCGCCGCCGGGCCCGCCGCCGCCGCCGCCGCGCTGCACGGTCAGTTTCTCGGCCCTAGGGTGCATATAAAGGACCTGGGGCGAGGAGAAGACGCGAGGCGTCGTTGTGGAGTCGCAGACCACAGAGCAAAAGCTGTGACGCGATAAGGCGTCGCATCTTTTCCGCGCTGCCGCCGCCGCCGCCGCGCTGCACGGTCAGTTGCTGGACCCTAGGGTGCATATGAAGGAACTGGGGCGAGGAGAAGACGCGAGTGGCCGTGACTCTGTGACGCGATAAGGCGTCGCGTCTTTTCTGCGCTGCCGCCGCCGCCGCCGCGCTGCACGGTCAGTTTCTCGGCCCTAGGGTGCACAGAAAGGTCCAGAGTGCTTAGTGTGAGTTTGACAGATCCAATCGAATAACTTTACTGCCGCGTTAATCGAGTAGTGAGTATGAGTAAGTTAACCGTTCGAACTGGCAAAACGCTGTCGCAGTACAACTCGCACTCGCGCTTATTCGTGTTTTGGCTGGTAAACGTGTTCACTTCTCAACGTAAACCATTACAACTCGCACTCAGCAATTTTAATTTCCATACTTGTCGCTAGTTGGCGCTTCCTCGATGCCATAGAAATATGAATTTACGTTAAAGCGATCGAGTAGTTAAAAAACTTGCACTAAGCACTCTGGGCCGAGGACATACGCGAGTGGGCGGTGACTCTGTGACGCGACAAGGCGTCTCGTCTCTTCCGCGCTGCCGCCGCCGCCGCCGCGCTGCACGGTCAGTTTCTGGACCCTAGGGTGCATATGAAGGACATGGGACGAGGAAAAGACGCGAGGCGTTGTTGTAGATTCACAGACTTACCGAGCCAGCGCTGTGGGCCGTGTCTCTGTGACGCGACAAGGCGCGTCTTTTCCGCGCTGCCGCCCGCCGCCGGGCCCGCCGCCGCCGCGCTGCACGATCAGTTTGTAAGAAACAATAGTCAGCTCTAAACAGGTGTTTCACGGAAAAAGGTATAGGGCAGTGTGTAGGCCCTGGGGAACACAGAAAGTACCTGAATCGCGCAAAAGACGCGACGCGCTGTTTTAGAGTTACAGACCACAGAGCGAGGTCGGTGGGCCGTGACTCTGTGACACGACAAGCCGTGGCATCTTTCCCGCGCCGCCGCCGCGCTGCACGGTCAGTTTCTCGGCCCTAGGGTGCATATAAAGGACCTGGGGCGAGGAGAAGACGCGAGCCGTTGTTGTAGTTTCGTAGACTACCGAGCCAGCGCTGTAAGCCGTGACTCTGTGACGCGATAAGGCGTCGCGTCTTTTCCGCGCCGCTGCCCGCCGCCGCGCTGCTCGGTCAGTTGCTGGACCCTAGGGTGCATATAAAGGATCTGGGGCGATGAGAAGACGCGAGTGACCGTGACTCTGTGACGCGACAAGGCGTCGCGTCTTTTCCGCGCTGCGGGACGCCTTCGCCCGCCGCCGCCGCGCTGCACGGTCAGTTTCTGGACCCTAGGGTGCATATAAAGGACATGGACAAGGACGAGGAAAAGACGCGAGGCGTTGTTGTAGATTCACAGACTACCGAGCCAACGCTGTGGGCCGTGACTCTGTGACGCGACAAGGCGTCGCGTCTTTTCCGCGCTGCCGCCCGCTGCCGGGCCCGCCGCCGCCGCCGCCGCGCTGCACGGTCAGTTGCTGGACCCTAGGGAGCATATAAAGGACCTGGGGCGAGGAGAAGACGCGAGTGGCCGTGACTCTGTGACGCGACAAGACGTCGCGTCTTTTCCGCGCTGGCGCCCGCCGCCGCCGCGCTGCACGGTCAGTTTCTGGACCCTAGGGTGCCCAGAAAGGTCCTGGGGCGAGGAAAAAACGCGAGGCGTCGTTGTGGAGTCACAGAGCAAAAGCTGGGACTCTGTGATGCAACAAGGCGTCGCGTCCTTTCCGCGCTGCGGGACGCCGTCGCCCGCCGCCGCCGCGCTGCACGGTCAGTTTCTGGACCCTAGGGTGCATATAAAGGACCTGGGGCGAGGAGAAAACGCGAAGATGTAAATGTTGGCCCTGAGGCACGCAGAAAGGATTGGCAACAAAAAAGCAGCTCTAAACAGGTGTTTTGTAGAAAAAAGGGCTAGGGCAGTGTATAGGCTCTGGGGGAAGAAAAGAGGCGACGCGCTGTTGTAGAGTTGCAAAGCGAGGGCTGTGGGCCGTGACATTGTGACACTGCCGCCCGCCGCTTAGCACGCCGCGGCCGCGCTACACGGTCAGTTTCTGGACCCTAGGGTGCATATGAAGAACCTGGGGCGCGGAGAAGACGCGACGCGTCGTTGTAGAGTCACGGACCGCAGAGTGAGGACGGTGGGCCGTGACTCTGTGACGCGACAAGGCGTCGCGTCTTTTCCGCGCTACCGCCCACCGCTGGGCTAGCCGCTGCCGCGCTGCACGGTCAGTTTGAAGGAAAGAAACTGGAAAAAAACCAGTTGTTCCCCATAAACTTGTTTAACAAACAGCACCGCGCGTGTCTATTTTCCCTCCATTGCAGAACTACTTAATTTCGTAAACTGTAAAAGTAAACAGGTGTTTCGTAGAAAAAGGGCTAGTTCAGTGTGTAGGCCCTGCTGGGGCACACAGAAAGGTCCTGGGGCTAGGAAAAGACGCGACGCGTCGTTGTGGAGTCACGGACCGCAGAACGAGGGCGGTGGGCCGTGACTCTGTAACGCGACAAGGTGTTGCGTCTTTTGCGCGCAGCTGCACGCCGCCGCCGCGCTGCACGGTCAGTTTCTGGACCCCAGGGTGCATATAAAGGTCCTGGGGCGCGGAGAATATGCGACGCGTCGTTGCAGAGTCACAGACCACAGAGCGAAAGCTGTGGGCCGTGAGTCTGTGACGCGACAAGGCGTCGCGTCTTTTCCGCGCTGCCGCCCGCCGCCGGGCCCGCCGCGGCCTCGCTGCACGGTCAGTTGGCAAGAAAAAAGCAGCTCTAAACAGGTGTTTTGTAGAAAAAAAATCGCTAGGGCAGTGTGTAGGCCCTGGGGTACACAGAAAGTACCTGAATCGCGCAAAAGACGCGACGCGCTGTTGTAGAGTTACAGAGCGAGGGCTGTGGGTCGTGACTCTGTGATGCGACACTGCCGCCAGCCGCTTGGCCCGCCGCTGCTGCGCTGCACGGTCTGTTTCTTGGGCCTAGGGTGCACAGAAAGGACCTGGGTTGAGGAAAAGATGCGAGGCGTTGTTGTAGATTCACAGACCACAGAGCGAGGGCTGTGGGCCGTGACTCTGTGACGCGACAAGGCGTTGCTCTTTCCTGAGGAAGGTATAGGCCTTACTCCACCACGGGGGCCAGGTCCGGATTGGTGGAGGCTTGCAAGACTAGTGGCTGGTCTTACTGACAGAAGTTTTCAAGCCGCCCTAAGGCCGCCCGCCGCTGCCGCGCGTAGGGTGCACAGAAAGGTCCTGGGGCGAGGAAAAGACGCGAAGCGTTGTTGTCACAGACCACAGAGCGAGGGCTGTGCGCCGTCTATTCTTTCTTCTTTTTACATGCCCGCACTGGAAATCTAACCTAGACCTCTAGCTTTTGAGTCCACTGTTCTACCCACGGGGTTACCTCCGCTACTATATTATAGTAGCTGATAGTTACTTAAGACAATGTAATAGTAATCGAATCGCTTTGAAGGTAAGATTAATTTAAGTTTATTTTATTACGTATACGTATGTCCATTAATATTCGGTGAGCACCAACTACCCGTCTCAATTTCTCCTTCAGCAATCTTTCCAATTTAAGTTTGCCTGGAAGAAATTGCTATCAGCAATAAGGCCGCCAATTCTACCTACTCCTACCTCTTCTTTTGTGACTGTTGTCCCTGTAGTTATTTTCTGGTGTGTACAATAAAGAATATTCTTATCTTAATAGCATTGGTACGATATGCCAGAGGCGCTGACTGAGTCCCACTTTAGCGCGTAATTTTCACTTTTTCTTTGGAGTTTGTTTGCTAGGACTAGGTACTAATAGAACACACGGAGATGGTTTTTTAATTATTTTAATAATAAAAACCTATTTAGAGGCTGGTTTAATTATAATAATTATAACTTACGAGTACCTGTGCTACAGAGGACGCCGCGGGCGGTTGGGAAGTGTGGCTGGGCGGGGAGGCGGAACGTGTTCACACACTGCTCGCAGCGCCTTCCGACCACCACTTCACGCACCACTACACTATCACCCTGCCGCCAGGTTAGTTGTTACTCATCATTAAGACTATTATCATCATTATTTTTAGTCGTTAACTTTTAAAAACTTATTTAGAGGCTAAAAATTCCACCCATGCCGGGACTCGAACCCGCGACCTCTGGCTAACCGTGCCCCCGCTCTCACAACTGAGCTAATGGGCACTTACCGGCATCACTGAAATTTCAAACCTCTTTACACTACTCTGTATTACTTACAGGCAGCGACATCTGGCTGAAGTAATTTGCATAACTTGCAGCCCCGACTACCTACTTTGCAGTTAGGTTTTACATCGGAATGATATCGCTGTACCCACGTGATTATATGAGAGCACATGAGAGCGCTGGCACGGTTAGCCAGAGGTCGCGGGTTCGAGTCCCGGCATAGGTGGATTTTTTTGCCTCTAAATAGGTTTCTAAAATTGTCCTTAGCACGGGTTAGTGCAACAAAAAGAATATAGTCATTAACTGTGAGAAAACGCTGTGTTGCTCCAGGCACCGATTTGTGTAATTCTCAGACTTGACTGAAACTCTAGACAGTGGGAATGTGGTTTAGGATTTTTTTAGGAAGTCTATAAACGCCCCACTGCCGGTCACAGGCCTTCTCTCAGGGAGAGAGAGGGCTTAATTACTACGCGCCCTCACCATGGACTGGTAATGACAAGCGCTGCGATATCACATCTCAGACACTCAGGTTTCTTCTCGCGGTTTTCCTTCACGGTTAGCGAGTGGTATTGGTACTGTAAATTCACAAATGTACATAACTTTAAAAACAAAGTCTTTTGTTGGTTCAAAGTTGGTTGGTGGCCTAGGCGAACGAAGCACTCGTGGCCTAGCCGAACAAAGCGCTCGTGGCCTAGGCGAACTTTAGTTAAGCAACAACAGGCGCGGTCAGGTGCAGGATGGGTGACCGTCCCGTGACTACCGCTGGTGGCATTTTTCCGAGCGCTTCCGTGCTTCGCAAGGCACGTTAAGCCGTTGGTGCCGGCTGTCATGCAATGGCAGTCGTTAAGCCATGTCGGAGGCCTTATGGGCGGCTTGATAACTTCTGACAGTACAATGGTTGATAACATACAATGGTTGATAACGAAGTCACTAGAAATCGAAAATACAAAAAAGTATGACACATTTAACGTTTTTTAGATAACAGCGAGCCGGTGGTAGTGACCGCCTTATGCCGCGTTGGGACGCGGATGTGGGTTGGCGATTCGGTCGGACGCGTCTCCGTGTATTCGTGAGTATTTTTATTTAAAGATTAGAAAGAAACAATACATTTATTACCCGATTGTGGCGAAGTCCAAAAGGAAGGCAATTGGTTGGACTTGTATTTACATACATACATACATACATACATACATACACACACACACACACACACACACACACACACACACACATACATACATACATACATACATACATACATACATACATACATACATACATACATACATACATACATACATACATACATACATACATACATACATACATACATACATACATACATACATACATACATACATACATATACACATACGATACAGTACAAATCTCTTTATTAATACGAATTGACACAGGATGGATGAACGTGTGCTATGGTTACCTGCTTATAAGTGCACAGAAATATTTATTTTATTTTCTTGTTTATTGGAAAACCAATAGCTTATCAGCAAATCGAGGCATCTTTACAAAGAATACGATGAATTCAATTCAATTTATTTCAATGTAAAGAAGAATTTACATTCCGTTTGCTGAATGTCAAAGTACAATGTAACATGAAAGTGAAAGCTGCTGCCTTCGGGCCGTAGTGTAGTGGAGAAAAAGGCAGCGGGGAAAAAAACTCCACTCTGACCATCTTTTCTCAAGACCTCTTAAATCTAATACATTAGATACCACCTATACGCATAACATTCCATGATTGTCATTAATAACTTTAAATGCTGAAGCATTATTCAGTTGTTTTACGTGGGTCGTGAAAACATGACAAGTGCTGCGGCCAGACACACGAACAGCACTCGTTCACGAGAATGACGCAGTTGTTTTACACTATTACACTCTATCTCTTTACACTACACTTACCTCTTTACACTATTCTCTGTATTACGTACAGGCAGCGACATCTGGCTTAAGTAAATTGCATCACATTGTTGTACGTAATACAGAGAATAGTGTAAAGAGGTTCGAAATTTCACTGACGCCGGTGAGTCGCCCATTAGCTCAATTGGAAGAGCGCTGGCACGGATAGCCAGAGGTCGCGCTTTCGAAGCCCGGCATGGGTGGAATTTTTAGCCTCCAAATAGGTTTTTTTTCGGTGGTTTTACTTATATTATTTATTTTAAAGTGTAACAGAGGTCCTAAGCGCTCGTTGTACTCGGCAGCGCGTCGACGTGCGCACTGCAGTGGCGCGTGCGCTTGCATGAGGCGGTTGGCGGCGCCGCTAGCGCGCTAGCCGCGCTGGCCGCGCTGCCGGCGCTGCGTCGCGTCGCGCTAGCGCTGCGCTGCGGCAGGTAACGGCTTTTTACCGTGCAAGCCTCTTAAAGTACTATAGTTATTTGTTATACAAGAGTGCAAAGTTGCTTTTTAACCGCGTGTTCAATTTTGATGACCGAGCAAGCGAAGGATTCTAAAATTGAATCACGAGCGCAGCGAGTGATTCAAAATTAGACTCCTGAGCGTTAGCGAGGGAATCAAAAGAGCACGAGGTGAAAAATCTTTGCACTCGAGTGCAACACGTAACTTTTCATTCCACCACAGCGAGGAAATGACTAAATGCAAAAAAAAACGTTTACAATCACAAGATAGGTAGACTTTTATTTCAGTTTAGGTATTAATTACTACATTATGACAGGTAAGTATTACAGAATAATCTTTAAATTATAACAAAATAATACTAAGGTATAATTAAGAAAATTTTAAAATAACGTTGCTACAGTTATTTAAATTGAGTGTAATATTTTTTTAATTCATAAACTTAGTGCACACGATGTTCTAAATTCAATTTACTTTATCCTCTAGAGAATAAAAACGGCTTTTCCACTCAGATATTGAAGATTAAAAATACTCTTTGCGAGATGGTGGGTTGAAAACTATATTTCATTACAAGAGCGGAAAGGCTGTCATTGCAAAGAGTTCCGACAAATGTCGACCCGAGCCGAGGCGCAGCCGAAGGCGAGGGTTGACAGTCGGAACAAGTTGCAATGACGGTTCCGCACGTGTACTGAACGACTATTTTTAATACAGTTGCGAAAAAAATAAGCAATTTAATAAAGAAAAAATATTTGGAAAATGGCGCCAACCGTAAAAAAATATAAGCAGAGATTTTTTTTTCTTCACCCGTTCTGGTAGGCAAAGGGAACTATGCCCATACAGCCAAGTCTTCAGTAGAATTTTTTTTATTGATATAAAATGAAAATGAAATTTAATGAGATGAAATTAAACCTAACTTAACTCATTCAAATCATTAAATCTGATATTGAAACAAATTAGTAGCTCATAAAAACTTCTATTATTTTTTTTTGTAAAAACTTCATGGTTGGTTTTTCTTTTTAATAGACATTATTTTGACAGTTGGGAAAGAATACGCACGAGTGCGGTAACGCCCCTGTAATACGCCACTTTTTGAGCAACTGTATTAAAAAACTATGTTTTTTAACTCGATGCAAAAAACCTTTGACATGTGCCGGGGTCGTAAATTTACAACCAAAATCCTATCTGTTGATGTACTATTCTGTAGGCATCAATACAAGTGCATCTGTTATGTATGATACTTGTATTGATGCCCGCATAATAGTACATCAACAAATATGATGGATTTTGATGGTTTACGACCCCGGCACATGTCAAAGGTTTTGTACGGGCCAACCCGAACAGTTTCATAGTATACGCGAATTGCTTGTCAGCGATTCTGCCAGGCCGCGGACCTTTATTGTCACGTAGCGTGTGATCGCACAGACATTCAGACGGACACGCGTCGCGTCCTCATTATCAGTATCAGTTTAACTCACCCTTCATCTTAGTCCTAGTTAATATTGACATTATATCAGTTATAAGTTTTCATTCATATCATTTATCAGTACTTAGTGTATCCCCGCACAGGTTTTTTGCATCGAATTAAAAAACAGAGTGTACGCAGTTATACTATCTTAATTTTTAATGCACTAACCCGTGCTTAGGACATTTACTTCAGCCAGATGTCGCTGCCTGTACTTAATACAGAGAATAGTGTAAAGAGGTTCGAAATTTCACTGATGCCGGTGAGTCGCCCATTGGCTCAGTTGGAAAGAGCGCTGGCACGGATAGCCAGAGGTCGCGGGTTCGAATCCCGGCATGGGTGGAATTTTTAGCCTCTAAATAGGTTTTTAATACTACGAAGTTATCTGAACTGGTGGACGTGTCAAATTTGGTCCCTTCCTGCATCGCAGGTACATTTCAGGCCATTTCATTAAAAACATGTGTTGTGCTGAATCAAAGGTAGGTATAACTTCTGACAGTAAGGCCCGCCACTGTCCTAAAATCCTCCACCAACCCGGACTTGGCCCCCGTGGTGGAATTAGGCCTAAACCACCGAGAGGCACGGGTCTCTTCCCTGAGGAAGTTATTATAGGCTAACTCCACCACGGGGGCCAAGCACGGGTTGGTGGAGGATTGTAAGACAGTAGCGGGCTTTACTGTCAGAAGTTATCGAGGCGACCATAAGGCCTCTGGCATGGTTTAACGACTGCCGGTTTTGTATGGCAACGTCGAGCTTACTATGAGAGAAGTGACGCTGTCACCGGGTCAGATAAGTTTGTCGCACTCTTTACACACATCCACACACAGAACAAACACACGTGCTCACCTCTAAAGGCCTTTGACAATGGTGCTAACCTTGCAGACTGTTCTTGGTGACGTCGCAGCGTCCCGAAGCGGAGGGCAGTTTTGTCCTCACTGAGCTGGGAGCCGCCACGGAGCTGCACTGTCTCGCCGCCGTGCCGCGCGGAAACAGGTATGGTTAGATGTGTCACTAGCGACACCTAGTGGCGCGGAATAGAACTAACAACACGAGATTTTCCAATACTGCAATACTTCCAATACTCGGTGGTTCGGCTTCTCGCCGCTAGGCGGCGCTTGGATCGGTCTACTGAGTGATCAATCTGTCGTTAAAGCGGGTCGATCCGACCGCTCTTTTATAAGAAAACGTGGCTGAAAGACACAATTTTGTAATATTGTAAAAACCAAAATTATAAACCTAAGAGAAGATTTTACCACGATTTTATTTTAGGGTTATGAAGGGTTATTATTTTAGTTACTTAATGAGTGAATGATTATCACAAATAAGTAATCTATTGTATTTTCGAGTCACAAAGTTAAAAGAATAGTTAAATTAAAGACTAAAGTGATAAGTAAATTTTAAACTAATTTATATGTGCTTATACAAATAAATACTTCTTCAAGCTATATTAGTCCACTGCTGGACATAGCCCTCCCCTAATGAGCGCTATAGCGCCCTGTCTTCAGCTTGCCGCATCCAGCATCCGCCGGCAAATAAATACCTATAATTTGTTCAGCTTTTCAACTCTTTGACGCGACGTTGATAATTGTGTGTTTGTCTGTCTGTGTATGTGTCTATGTCTGTGTCTGTTTGTGCGTGGGCGTGTGTGAATGAGTGGCTATATTCTTCGCCATTCAGTTGTGCAAATTGTTCGCCTGCCCCCAGCTGGGAGGTGTGGGCGGGCGGCTCCCGTCTGAACGTGTACGCCGTGGACGCGGGCGGCGTGAGCGGCGCGGAGGAAGTGCCCGAGTGCGCGGGCGCCGCGCTGCTGGCCGCGGCCTGCGCGTCGCCGCACGTGCTGCTTTACTGTGAGCCAGGTGGGACCACTAGCGCTATTAGCTACAGTCTATTTATTCTTACTTGTCCAATTTAGTAAACAAGATTCTACCCTTAAACTGTGACTGTTTAGTCCAAAACTGCCATATTACCATAAATGAAGTAACCCGGAACACTCTTTTAGATAACACGCTGCCAATTTTATAAACATAGTCATGATAGTTCATGAATTTGCGGGAAAATGTCTAGTTTAAGCATCTAATCTCAATTTTAAGGTTAGAATCTTGTTTACTAAATTGGACAAGTAAGAATAAATAGACGAATAGAATTTTTTTGCCTCTAAATAGGTTTTTTAATTTGTCCTTAGCACGGGTTAGTGCATTAAAAATATAATGTTTTACCTGAAATTAAAACAATTATTATATGCCTAACCTTATTCGAGACCTAATTAAAGTGAGACAGCACTACTTGCGTCTCGTGGAACATTCCCCTTCCGTCCCCCCTCCGCCCCGCCCCGCGCGGTTCCCCCGCGCCGGGCGCCATGGCGCGGAGGGGGGAGGCCAGCTTGCCGGTAGCGCGCAGCGCGGCTCCTCACATTGTATCTCACTTGAAGTCGTAGTGGCCTTGAGGGCCACCAGGCAGAATTAAAAATATAGGTCTCGAATAAGGTTAGGCATATAATAATTGTTTTAATTTCAGGTAAAACATTATATTATATGCTCTGAACCGTTATTCGAGACCTAACTAATTAAAGTGAGATCTGTTTGTTATCGCCTGGTGGCAAGCTGGATGATGCCAATGTGTGAATGATTTGAATGGCATGATAATTTACAGAGGTGTATGAAGGTAACGACGTACACCCACGGAAAATTTCACTGTATAGTAAAGTTATATTATAAGAAAGCTAGCAAGGTTTCGGTACACCAGAATAAATGCGTACTGGATATGTTATAAAGTGTAAGCGATGAAAGATCAAACTTTCTATATATTAAATTGAGAAACGTAGTTACCTGTAAGTTTATGTAAAAAGAAAAACAGGTTAATCAAATCACATGTTGTCATTTATTTTGGAGTAAATAAGCTGATACAAGTATATACAAAGCAATCTATATTATTAATTGCGTAGCTAGGTAAAACAATGAACACGTAAACACGTACAGAATATAAGATTCTTTGGAAACAAAATAAAAGTAATAACGCAATCAACTATGATGATCCAAGTAATGCAATCACATTGATTCAAAATTTCGAGACAAATTATATCGATTGAACGGATCGGTTCTGATTTCTGCTGAATAAAATCGAGCGAATGTGTTAGGCGTCCGCCAGTTGCCCTTGGCCATGATCGTGTCGATGCAGCAGTTGTCCAACCAGTTGAGCGAGGCGGCGGCGCGGCGTGTGCTGCCGCGCTGGCCTGCACGCCTGCCGCCGCCAGCAGCGACCGCACCCAGCCGCCCAGCTGCGTGCGCGAGGCGGCGCGCGCGCGCCCCGTGCACGATAGAAACAGGGAGCTCGCGCCGCACTCCGACCGTCTCTGTCGGGAGACGTCCCGGAGTGTTCTCACCCAGTACACAGGGCACACATCATCCTTCGGGGCTTTGAGAAGTTTCCAGGATGTTTGTCTGTGAACGTAGTTGTCCGTCTTGGACCCAAATACGGGATGTAAGATTAGATGATCGCCGTTATCCTCAAAGCGTTCCTCATTTATATGAAGCAGAGTGAGGTCATGCACTCGACGGCTCGAGGCGAGGAGCAATATCAAGGCCGTCCGACGAGATACTTCATACAGGCTGTTGTAGGTCGGGGGATTATGAATCAACCATTCTACAACCACCCTTGGGTCCCATGATGCTGGAATTTCCTTCTTCTTATCGGCGTTGGCTGACGCGATAGCTTTAAGAATTCTCTTGACCACGACGTTGTCACTCAAAGACTGAGAGTCTGGATTCGATAACGTGGCAACTGTAGATTTGTGGACCAGAATAGTCTTATATGCCAGCTTGTGGTGCAGATGTAAACATGCTAAGTATTTCGCCAGCTGTGACCCGGTGGGGTTTATGTAATCGACAGAGTTTTGTATGCACCAACTTTGCCATTTGGACCAAATACCTAAGTAGACTCTCTTTGTAGAATCTCTCCAGCTGGAGTTTAGCAACTCCATCTCGCTAGGTGACCATCCTTCTAAATGTTCACTCCACCCTTGACTAACCACGCTTCGAGACATATCTGATCCACCTGAGGCGGCGGCAGTCGAGTTCGCGTGTCTATTAGCCGATATCGTAGAATCGTCACCGTGAAGGGTCCAGTGCTCTCCGCTTGAGGTCTGGCCTTCAATACACTTTTTGCCAGCGGGGTACTATCAGAATGTAGGTGCCCTTGGCCTCGTTGAGCTGTGCCAGGACACGTGGTACAAGGTGTGGGGGAGGAAATATCCAAGCCCGATGGTACTTCCATTGCCTGCTGAAGGCGTTGTGATATTCTGCGTTCAAGTCGTTGCAGTCTCGCGATACGTAGCGCGTAGTCACGTGTGCAGTCTTTGAGGCGAATAAGTCGATCTGTGGCATGCCGAAGCGGCTGACTACCTCTTGGTACGCGTCTTTTACTAGACACCACTCGCCTTGCATTTTCTGCCTGGACAGGAAGTCGGCTTCTACATTGAGTTGTCCCGGAATGTACTGAGGGACTATCTCCATGTTGTTCTCGTCTAGCAGTTCGAACAGAACAATGGTTAGTTGGTACAGGGTCTTCGAGCGTAGACCGCCCTGGTTCCGTATGTAGCTCACAACACTTTTGTTGTCGGACTGTACTAGAATTGTCGACTTTCGAAGAAAGTGACAGTGATCGTGCAGCGTCTGATATATTGCCCACATTTCTTTGACGTTGCTGTGCCAAGTGAGTTGGCTTGAACACCATGTGCCGCTTAAGGGGTTGCCATTCAGCATGGCTCCCCAACCTGTCCCGGACGCATCCGTGGTCAGGAAGTGAGTGACCGGAGCAGTGTGGATTGGTGTACTCGACGAGAGTGCTTGGAGCCACCAGTTGAGCTCTTTGTGAGTTTCTGGCTCGAGTGGAGCTTTCATGAGAGGCTGATCTTTCGACAATCGAGAAGAGGCCATTTGTAATGGACGGCAGTGAAGACGCCCTCTTCGTACAACGAAAGAGGCGAAATTGAGCATTCCCAGAATGCTCTGTGCGTCCTTTAGGCTCCAATGATTCCAGTTCAATATCAACTTTAGCTTGGCAGACATTTTCTGACGCTTTTCTTCGGGAAGGTACTTGGAATTCGTTGCGAGATTCCATGTTATTCCCAGATATTCTATAACTCTGGTCGGTGTTAGCTGGGACTTTTTGAAGTTTATCGTAAAGCCCAACATTGATAAGACCCCAACAGCTTCTGCAGCTTGGTTTGTCAACATGTCTCGATCCTGGTTCACTATAAGATAGTCGTCTAGATATACTATAACACGGAGACCTTTCTCGCGTAACAGTTGAGCGACCCAATTGGAGACAGTTGAAAACGCCTTGGGTGCCGATGACAGCCCGAAGGGTAGGCAAGTTAGCTGGAGCAGTTCCAGCGCCTCTGAACCTCTGCTCGTCGAGTCTGTCTTGTACAGAACTCTGAGGAATGGCTGGTGTGACCGAGCCACTGGGATGTGAAAGTAGGCCTGCGTGAGATCGATCTTCACAGCCCAATCGCCCATTTGTAAGAAATCCGGTACGCGGTACATATTGATCAACCTGAATTTGAACGGTTCTAGGTAGTGGTTTAAGTTTAGTGGTTTAAATTGAAAATTGGACGGTTGCTGAGATCTGATTTTACCACTAAAAACATCGGGCATATGAAACTCGGTGTCAAGGGAGCGGGAACGAGAACCTTTTGTTTTTTCAACTCTAATATTTGTTGAGTCATAGCTGCACTCGTAGGAGTTTGATATTGTAGCAATTGACTGTGGTGAACAAGGGAGGGTACTTTGTAAAAAGGTATCCGATAACCGGAGATTATTTGAATGACGCAATCTGGGGCATTCAATTGCTTCCAAATCGCGACGTAACTTTGTAACCGCCCGCCATAAAAACTGCCTTGTATGTAGTCATTTACGAAATTGATTGTGAGTTCTACGATTATTGTAATCATGCGGTTTTTTGTAAACATTTTTCGTACCGAACTTATTATTTTTGGGCTTTTGAGGTTTGTTACCTTTGGCCTGGAAACTGGTGCTAGGCACTGGATCAAGCTCAACTTCAGGCTTGCGATACGACCTCCGCGGACGTTTGGCCTGGGAGTGCTCCGGTCTATTCCGCATAGACATTATGGGCTCTTCAGCAGGGCGTTTGTTAGGTGTGAATATTTTATGAGTGCCCCCGGCTTTCTGTAAAAAGGAACCTAGTGCATCTGCATTAAAAAGCTCAGCGTTTGTGGGAGGTATTTTGCGTAAATCTTCTTTGATAAAGCGATCTTTCACACCGGACAGAATACTGTCACGTCGTTTTTGAATGACGTCAGCGCGCCTCCCACAAACTAACTGAAGAAATCTTCTGAAACCTTCATGTAATCGCTTTTCTCGGAAAATAGGCCGCTGATCTTTTCAAACAGCAAATCTGCATTCAAAGCTGGCCCAGTCGACCACTGAATTAATTCCTGTAGATTACTCTTGAGCTGAGCGTTTTGTTGAATGAGTGCATGCGTCATTGCGCCCAGCGACCTATCAAGCGATTTTAGCCAAGTCGAGTTAGGGTCGTGATAACGCAACTCGGTGTTCACGTCCAACTCGTAAAACCCCGGTCTGGCGAGGTACTTCTTCTCCGTTTCTACATACCTAACCCTTTCCCACTTATCAGAGTTGAAATGGTGCAATTTAGTGAGCAGTTCGAGTCTCGACTCGTTAGAATTCTCGACGGTCGGTTCTTTCAAATTTGTGTTTATATGGAAATCGAACGATTTGACCGTTACAGGCATTTGGGCGTGCGATTGGGGTTTATTCAAAAACGGTTGCTCTGATAACAGTGAACTTTTAAGATTCTCACTGGGATGCAAGGAAATTTCAGAATCACTGTCGTTATGAGAATTTCCAGAAAAAAATTGACCGTTACTTTTCAAGTAGTTTAAAATTTCACTTACTTGATTTGTCAACGATTCGAATTTTTGATCGTTAGTTGACTTCGCCTTCTTTTTCTGGTCTTTCTTCCTGCGTCGTGAATTCTCCGAACTGGAACTCGATGATGACGATTCGCTGGAACTCGAAGAGCTCCTAGGACGCGGCAAACGTTCAGCACGTTTTTGCGGTAATCGTTCAGCACGATTATCTCGCTCCGAGCGAGTTGCGTCACAGTCAGGAGTCTTATCCATATTTTTGGAAAACGAGCTCTTCTGGAGAGCGTTTTCTAAAAATGTTCAATGCTATAAAATACACGAAATAAAATGTAAGAAAAAGTAAAAAAGAAATCGAACAGCAACGCTGTTATCTTACCGAAAGGGATGTTCACTCGACGAAAGTCGATGCCAATGTGAGGAGCCGCGCTGCGCGCTACCGGCAAGCTGGCCTCCCCCCTCCGCGCCACGGCGCCCGGCGCGGGGGAACCGCGCGGGGCGGGGCGGAGGGGGGACGGAAGGGGAATGTTCCACGAGACGCAAGTAGTGCTGTCTCACTTTAATTAGGTCTCGAATAACGGTTCAGAGCATATAATAAAAATATTACAATAGAGAATATTGTTATCTCATCTCATATCTCGTCTCGTCTTATCTCGTAAGTGTCATGGAAGCGCTCATGGCCTAGTAAAACCGAGTGATTGGAATCAATCACTTGAGTGCAGGATGGGTGGACGGCCCGTGACTACCGCCAGTGGCACCCCGAGCGCTTCTGTGCTTCGCAAGGCACCTTAAGCCGTTGGTGCCGGCTATCATGTATTGGCAGTCGTTAAGCCATGTAGAGGCCTTATAGTAAGTCTTATATTCAAGCCGGGTGGCTTAGCGGTGGTCCCCACACTAGGCCAAGCCTGTATCGTGGGGGCCGAGAAATGATTACTACAATTACGTTTTTCAACCGTTGACACTCAATCAAGTTACTTGACAATACCGAACAAATAGGTGATTTACTAAAATGTTGATGGTACAAATGCAAACTTTTAAGCTAGAAAAGTTTTTAACATTTAAAAGATGAAATTAAAACTATGTTAAGGGAACATACATAATATTTATGCTAGCAAGCAAAAATGTGTGTGTGTGTGTGTGTGGTGTGTGTTGGAAACACTAAGTATAGCAACACTGTCGCTCCTTAACTTTTTGACTTTTCTCTTGTACGTGGCGCCTAATGATAAGGACATTGCTGTAATAATTTTAGTGTGTTCACCGCTGGTGCATTAAACTGAGGCAAAGCAGACCCTGTGAGTTTTAAATCCACCTACAGTCCACTGCCAGCCCAACAGTGTGTGTGTAAATTATTATATTTTAAATAGCAACTGTTATGTACTGCTAAATGTGTAACCCATGTCTCAATTGGCCTTTTTTTGCAACTACGTAATGAGATGATTTATGCAGCGTCCAGTGGCATCCCCACTACACTAGATGGGTGAAGGGACCACTCCGACGAAACCCGATGTCTATGCTCACAATAAATATTCATATTCTTAAGGGCCGTTTTCTCCATTTGCTGCGCTAAACTGGATTTCATAATGATCATGCTTGGTCGAAGTTAAAAAAATAGATTTATGACCATCCGATTTCTCCGGTAACTTTTTGATCTGGTTCACGAAATCCAGTTCTTGTTACAGATTAGACAAAAAACGCTAGGATTTGAGGGTGGTAACACTTTTTTATTTTTTTATTTTGAAACGCATGTGTCAAAAATGTCGAGAATTCTGTGATATTTCCGGTTATTCTGTGTAATTTTAAAACCTTTTTCGGCAATTTTTAATTTTGTTTCTGGCGCGGTTTGTTTTGTGCGAAATAAATTTTGAACGGCTCTTAAAACGAAAAAGAGGTCCAACATTCACCAATAGTGAAAACAATATTTGGTAAAGTAAAACCTTTAACGTCTTTTGGCAGCTGATATCTGCCATTTGTCTGACTGTTAATCTGGTTTTAGAAGCTAATCGTCCAATATTGGCCGTTCAGATATTTTAGTTTAAACTTTGGTTTACGATGTTGGGGAAATCCAATTTGTTATTGTAATCTCGATTAGGAGTCCAAAACCGGATTTAGCTTGACGTAATCTAGATTTGGTTCTATGGAGAAAACGGCCCTAAATGTCTTCTGCTTCTCAGGCTGTATCGTGTACCAGTGGTCGGTGCGGTCTCGCCGCCAGACTGGCAAGCTGGACTGCAGCAAGCTGGCTCCCTGCTCCGAGAGCCTTCAGTCCATCGCGCTAGACGATCGGCTCAGCGAAGATAACTGCCGGGTGAGTGTTTTTTACCCGACTGCGCCCAAGCCCAAAAAGGGGGTAATGTGTTTGACTCGTATGTATGTACAGTCTGTTAGCTTTTAGAATATACCTCGGCTACGAAATCAAAAACCGATTATATTGCAATAAGGTAAGGTTTATTTCGTATTATTATTTATAACTTTACATAACTTTTCAAAGTAGTGAAGAAAAGTTTTAAGCAGAGCAGTAAGTAGTGTTACACTCGTGTGCTTTCGGCGAAAACCGAAGCCTACTCTAGAGCCCGAGGTATATTTTAAAAGCTAACAGACTGTATGTCAGTATTTCCGATTCTATGTTCTGTAATCTTTATTTTATTACGGTAACAAACAGTTATTTATTTAAAATTTAGGAAAACTATTGTCTTGCCTTAATGATGATGAAAATGATGAAAAGAAACATGAAACAACACAAAGTATTATCAAAAGATAATATTATTTATAGAAGCGCTCGTGGCCTACGCGAACCGAGTGATTGGAATCAATCACTCGAGTTAAGCAACAACAGGCGCGGTCAGGTACGGGATGGGTGACAGCCCCGTGACTGCCGCTAGTGGCATTTTTCCGAGCGCTTCCGTGCTTCGCAAGGCACGATAAGCCGTGGCTGCCGGCTGTCATATAATGGCAGTCGTTAAGCCATGTCAGAGGCCTTATGGGCGGCTTGATAACTTCTGACAGTAAGGCCCGCCACTGTCTTACAACCCTCCGCCAACCCGGACTTGGCCCCCGTGGTGGAGTATGGCCTAACTTTCCTGCGATACAGGAAGAGACCCGTGCCCCAACAGTGGAGACACAAGGGTTGATAACGATAATAACGAATATTATTTATGTAATATTTTGAACTTAACTGATAGACTTAATAGTGCCGAAATGTATACTATCGTAAACTGACTCATAAATCCTTAAGCAGAGGTCGGATTTTGACAACATTTCAATCGCCCATTGAGTCGCCCATTGGCTCAATTGGTAGAGCGCTGGTACGGATAGCCAGAGGTTGCGGGTTCGAATCCCGGCATGGGTGAAATTTTCAGCCTCTAAATAGGTTTTTAAATTTGTTCCTTAGCACGGGTTAGTGCATTAAAAATAAAAATAGTGTAATCATGTGGGTACAGTGATATCGTTCCGATGTTAAACCTAACTGCAAAGTAGGTAGTCGGGGCTGTAAGTAATGCAATTTGCTTAAGTCAGATGTCGCTGCCTGTACGTAATGCAGAGAATATTGTAAAGAGGTTCGAAATTTCACTGATGCCGTGAGTCTCCCATTGGCTCAATTGGTAGAGCGCTGGTACGGATAGCCAGAGGTTGCGGGTTCGAATCCCGGCATGGGTGAAATTTTTAGCCTCTAAATAGGTTTTTAAATTTGTTCCTTAGCACGGGTTAGTGCATTAAAAATAGTGTAGTCATTTATTTATTTAAAATTTAGGAAAACTATTGTCTTGCCTTGAAAATGATGAAAAGAAACATGAAACAACACAAAGTATTATCAAAAGATAATATTATTTATAGAAGCGCTCGTGGCCTAGGCGAACCGAGTGATTGGAATCAATCACTCGAGTTAAGCAACAACAGGCGCGGTCAGGTATGGGATGGGTGACAGCCCCGTGACTGCCGCTAGTGGCATTTTTCCGAGCGCTTCCGTGATTCGCAAGGCACGATAAGCCGTGGCTGCCGGCTGTCATATAATGGCAGTCGTTAAGCCATGCCAGAGGCCTTATGGGCGGCTTGATAACTTCTGACAGTGAGGCCCGCCACTGTCTTACAACCCTCCGCCAACCCGGACTTGGCCCCCGAGTATGGCCTAACCTTCCTGCGATACAGGAAGAGACCCGTGCCCCAACAGTGAAGACACAAGGGTTGATAACGATAATAACGAATATTATTTATGTAATATTTTGAACTTAACTGATAGACTTAATAGTGCCGAAATGTATACTATCGTAAACTGACTCATAAATCCTTAAGCAGAGGTCGGATCTTGACAACATTTCAATCGACTTGTTGTCTTTTCACGAGTGTCGTATAAAGGCTGTATAAAGTCAGCACAAATGCCACCAAAACAATACCAGATAAAAAAGAAAATGAAACAGGCACGAAACAGTGGCGGAATCTGTTTGTGATGCCGCCACAAGACCATTGTGGGTGTGGCAAATGTAAAAAGGCTCTGAAGTCAGTATGTGCTAGGGTGGGCGACCCCAGTGCCGTTATTCTGTCACTACCTTATAGTAACACTCTATTGTGCGGAGTTAATTTAAAAAAAGAAAATAATAAATAAAGTTTTGAAGTAAGTTTTTTAATTTTTTCAGTCACACACAAAAGTGTTTTCGTTAAAGAAATTAAATAAAAGAATTTCCAAGTTTCGAAGTCGGTTTTTCTAATTTTTTATAATTTACCATTTTTACTTACTTATATTCTCTTCGCAGGTGACCGCAATGTGTACTATGAAGACTGAAGTGTATATCGGCACCGCGTGGGGTTGCATCGTGGTGGCCGAGGCAGCCACGTTACGTCCCATCACCATATTCCGACCCTATGAGACTATGGTGAGATTCAGGGGCGTAGCTACCGCCGTGTCTGCCGTATCAATTATACGGGGCCCCCGGGCCACGGGGGCCCCCAAAGTGTGTAAGAAAAAAAAAAACTTTCTAATTTATTTTATTTTACAAATGACAAAATTCTATAAAGCAATTCGTTTTTTTCCCGCCTTAAGCGTGCGTTCAAAAGTTGGCAACACGTGGGGGGTAAAGTTTCGTGAAAAATGTTTACCCCCAAGAGCCTCCAAACAAATTTTTTATACGGGGCCCCGACAAGTTACGCTACGCCACTGGTGAGATTACAAATTGCGTAGAGGCGTAGAGTCGCTCGTAGCCCCGGCTGCCTGAGTGATCTTAAACGATCACGAAGGTTAATGAACACCGGGCGCGTTCAGTGCTTGGGTGGGTAAACCGTCTATAACTGACGCTAGTGGCATTTTTCCGGGCGGTGCCGTGCTTCGCAAGGCACGCTAAGCAGTTGGTGCCGGCTGCCGTCGATAGATGGTAGTCGTTAAGCCGGGTCAGAGGCCTTATGGCTGCTTGGTAACTTCTGACAGTAAGACCAGTCACTAGTCTTGCAATCCTCCACTTGAGACTTAGTCCCCGTGGTGGAGTATGGCCTAACCTTCCTGGGATGCAGAAAGAGACGCGTGCCCCAGCAGTGGGGACGTACAAAGGGTTGATATAGATAAACATTTGTATCAATACGCGTTTTAAAGCCGATTTAAGGTATTTTAACTAAAAATTGATCATTTCAGAAAAAAACACTGGACGAAACTTGATAATTCTGTATCTGTAAAATTTTATCGAAAACGACCAGGATTGGTCGAATATATAATGACGTCACAGGTCAGTAAATAAAGCGGTGCGAGAACCCGAGAGTTGACATTCCGTTTGTTTGTGTACTGACAAGTGACGTCACTAATTGCTGTGCGCCGATTTTTATTTGCTTTTTTACAAAAAATACACAAAACGTCTAAAAACTATCACTTTCTGAGCCCTTACTGAACACCAACGAAAAATTATAGTAGGTTTTCAGAAACTTGTCTTTACTTTACAAGTCAAACTAGGTGTCCATTATACTATTTTTATTTTTAATGCACTAACCCGTGCTAAGGACAAATTTAAAAACCTATTTAGAGACTAAAAATTTCACCCATGCCAGGTGTCCATTTCAAAATCTAGATCATATTGGAGAAAAAATGGACCAAACTTAGTATTTTCAAAGTCCTTAATTAACAGAGCTTACATAATTTTTACAAAACTCATGCCTTTTATACATGCTTAAATTCCAGACATCATTGTCATCTAAATAATCCTTAATATTGTAGTAGCCCTTTTGGCACAAAGTGTAACATAATATTGCATAAGAGGTTCGAGATTTCACTGATGAGTGAGTCGCCCATTAGCTCAGTTGGAGCGCTGGCACGGATAGCCAGAGGTCGCCGGTTCGAGTCCCGGCATGGGTGGAATTTTTAGCCTCTAAATAGGCTTTTAAAATAGTCCTTAGCACGGGTTAGTGTAGGCCGTCACCACACAGCACACGCGGACTTGTGCTGTGTGGTTTCGGCCTAGAGAATAGCACCAACCCAATTCTTCCCGCGGGTGTCGTAAATGGCGACAAAGGGACACAAACCGAGGGGTGGGCAGCAGCGCCCCCTGCAGTACAATTCCACCGAACTGCGATGCCCAACCCGCATGCCGAGCGTGGGATTGTGGGCATTACCCCCTATGATAGCACAACGTGGCGCTCTTTAGGGGAGGGCTATGTACATCAGTGGACTAGTATAGCCTGACGACGACTTAAGTCTTCCTCTATTAATAATAATAAATCTTTATTGATAGCCACATACAATCAATCAGCTTAAATATACACGAAGTAGGAGTGAACAGATGGCTGACAGGGAATTAAGTTGGTGAGTCTTCTGTCTCCCAAGCTAGAATGATCTGTATTATGGGAGCCAGATATCCTCTGTACAACAGTGGACGGCCTTTTATCACAAACATATAAGAAATGCAGTGACTTATCTTAATATTAGGTATGTAAAAAAAATAAACAGGAAAAAGTGGATGTGTTTGTTTTCGTAGGTGAATGATTGTGTGTGTGTTTGTGTGTGCGTTATGTGTTAGTGTGTAATTGATCTCCTGTTGTCTCCAGGTCCGCGCCATAGTGCCGCTGCATCCGCTCAAAGGGGCTGACAGCGGGTGTATGATCGCCACACTCGGAGGCGGGTACCGCCCGCTGCTGCAGCGCTTCGTGCCGCAGTCGCAGGTAAGATTCCCGCTTTTTCATTTGTACATACATTACATTTCATAAGGAGTGAATAAAGCGGTGCCGCCGCAGGTAAGACTCTTGATTTTCATTTCTTCCTCTTCTTCAGGCTATATTAGTCCACTGCTGGACATAGCCCTCACCTAATGAGCGCCACAGCGCAAGGTTGTGCCGTCATTGGGGGTAATGCCCATAATCCCCACGCTGGGCATGCGGGTTGGGCTTCGCAGTTTGGTGGAATTGTACTGCAGGGGGCGCTGCTGCCCACCCTCCGGTTTGTGTCCCTTAGTCGCCTTTTACGACACCCTCGGTAAGAATTTGGGTTGGTGCTATTCTCTAGGCCGACACCACGCAGCAGCGATTTTCATTTGTACATACATTATATTTCATAAGGGCTGACTGCAATGGTTCGCGCCGCAGCCGCTGGTAAGATTCACGTTATCCATTTGTACATACTTTACATTTCATGGGAAGTGACGGTTAGTGCCGCAGTCGCAGGTAAGACTGGTTTTTCATTTGTACATACATTACATTTCATAATGAGTGACTGCAGTGGTTCGTGCCGGAGCCGTAGGAAGACACCATTGTTAATCGACTTAAAAAAAGGAGGAGGTTATGAATTCGACGGGTAAATACTTATTTCGGTTGCACGTATTACATTGTATATTCCATTGAATGCTACCCCTTGTGCCGCAGCAGCAGGAAACACTCCCTTTGTTTTATTTGTACATACCTTACATTTCGTAAGGAGCTGACAGCGGGTGTACAATCGCCACACTCGGGGGTGGGTACCTGCAACGGTTCGTGCCGCAGCCGCAGGTAAGACTTCCGTGTTTCATTTATACATACATTACATTTCATAACGAGTGACTGCAAAGGTTCATGCCGCACTCCCAGTATGCTGATGGTAATGCAGCAAGAACACTAAAAAGTTTGACAAAATTTGTATTTTTCCTGTCAAATCTTTGCTCTTGAGACCTACAGGGGTACCAGACATGTCTCGGTCACATATGCCGCCAAGTTAGCCAGTGGTGAACAAGACTCGGTCGGCTTCATCTCTGTCGCGGTCGCTATGTAAGCGTCAAGACATTTCGGGCTCGACAGAGCATTTGACATTTTTGTAAAGAGATGGGCGTTTATCGTTCGTGGCATGCTAAGAGAACAGGTAAGACTTCCGTTTTTCATTTGTACATACATTACATTTCATAAGGTGTAATAAGGGTTAGTGGCAGCCTGAATCGGAGATTGGTACCTCCTGTGGGTACCCTACCGCTGTAGGTTAGACTTCGATCCATTTTTTTTATTGTACATTACATACATCACAAGTTGTCAAGCCGCCCATAAGGTCTCTGATACGGCTTAACGACTGCCATTACATGACAGCCGGCACCAACGGCTTAGCGTGCCTTTCGAAGCACAGAAGCGCTTGGAAAAATTCCACTGGAGGTAGTTACGGGACGGTCACCCATCCTGCACCTGACCTATTTTTATCCTGATGAATAAAAAAAGACTGTATTAATTCTTTTGTATTATCATTCGCAGTCAAATAACAACGCGGCAGCCAACAGCGCTGGCAGCTTCTGCTTGCTCTGGCGGGCGGACGACTGGCAGCCGGACTAACTCCGGCCAGTCACAGCCACCCAGGTCCATCCAGCCGCCAATGCGGGTCTCGTCATGATGCTGAACTCGCGTGGATACAAACCGTCAGCTCACTAGCCGAGTTGATTAATTAGGTCGCTAAATGACATGACCAGGAATGCAGATGATGTTGGGTAACGGACCCACTCAAGAACTAAACTAAAAACTGATGAGATAACAAAACACTTAAAAAGCCTGTATGCGTCGACGCCTCTCGACTTGGCAGCCGGCGCCGTTCGGGATGGATGCACTGAGGTTTGGGGATCCCTAGACTTCCCCGTCTATCCCCAAGAGCTCTTTCCCCAGAAAGCTACCTACCTGCAGTGCACTTTCACGACACTGCGTTATATCACATATATATGTCTACTATTTTCGGCGATCCGTCGCCCATCAACAGAACTGTCAATACTGGGATCCGTCCCTGAACTTTTTTCGCACTTCACACGAAGATATAAGCCCGGCAATCTAATTGCCACACGAATCACACGTTTCACACGCAACAAAACCAGAGGTCAATGTGCCACCACTTCTGATAGCTGTCAAGTCATGGAACGCGTTCCAAATCAAACTTCTATTCTAAACAGACGATACGAAGCATCCGAGGGTTTCGTCACGGTGTTGTGCCCGCGTGAGTTGTGCCGGTAGCATTGATGTGCCGAGTAGGTTGTGCTCAGACGACAGCTGGCGTTGAGGGTTTCCTCACGATGTTGAGGTAGCAACAAGTGCCGGTAACGACGAGCCGGTATATGATGCTAAATTATGATTTATGTGAGGGTTTTTTCATGATGTCGCGCCCACTAACAACGATGAACTTAATAATATAGGTCGGTTGGTACGAAGGAAGCTAGTTCAGTCCCCTAATGGCGACAAGCTAATTTGAGTTTTGTCGCTAGACAATAACCTGTTTTAGGTTATGTTCCGACGTATAATTTTCCGTCGTTTCGGCACTTTCTCAAGTACCGTGGTCTTGTGGTCTCCCGAGACCACGGTACTGGAATAAGTGCCGAAACGTCGGAAAATTGTAAAAATAAACGAGTAGAATCCTTAGAAAATACTAACCCCCGGTTTCTCGTACACTAAAAAGCTGTTAATCTACTGTTAACAGCTGTCAGTTGGCCAAAGTGCATACAAAAAAAAACAACTAACAACTGTTAACAGCTTGTTAGTGTACAAGAAACCGGGGGTATCTGTTCAATATATTCTTGAATGCAGCTATCGTTTCGAATGATGATTGTGACAAATACATCATACAGCCTCATTATACCTTAACTACAATAATTGACTGTACAGTCTATTTATTCTTACTTGTCCAATTTAGTAAACAAGATTCTAACCTCAAAATTGAGATTCGATGCCTAAACTAGACATTTTCTCGCAAATTCATGAACTATCATGAACTATGTTTATAAAATTGGCAGCGTGTTATCTAAAAGAGTGTTCCAGGTTACTTAATTTATAATATGGCAGTTTTGGACTAAAAAGTCACATTTTGAGGGTAGAATCTTGTTTACTAAATTGGTCTTGACTCGCATCAAACTTGACGCGATAAATGAATATTTCCTGTAGTATTTAACGTAAGCCATATCCCACCAAAACACTCTGTAAAAACTAGCCAAGTCTCGATGGAGCTGCTCGTTTATCTCCAAAAAGTAATGAAATCCAGACAAAGTCGTGCCAAGTCTAAGGTTCCTTACTGCGATTTCTTTATTATTATAAGTGAAATCATGGTCGCGTTGTTGTTATTTCACTATGCTCACAGATCACTCGCAGATGTTGAATGCCAAACTTTGTTTACAAGCTTTTAGTTCTCAAACCATAGACAAAAATGGCTGACCGCGTTTTCGGCTGTTTAGCAAAGGTAAGTTTTAAAATATATTTTTGTGTTGCTTTTACGTCCTCAAAAAATATACTAATATATTTTTTGGTCTAATGGAAGAGATATTTACTGGCACGGTTAGCCAGAGGTCGCGGGTTCGAGTCCCGGCATGGGTGGAATTTTTGGCCTCTAAATAGGTTTTTAAGATATTTACCATTTAAAACTTACTTGAAAAGAGGGTCAAATAGCGGATTAGGGTAATTACGTTATACTTTACTATATCACCGTTTCATTAAACAAATTGTATGCGTATTCTAAAATAGTATATTGTAATTCGATAGATAGAAAATTTTATGTGAAAAATCTCTTCCAAAATTGTATTGTATTCATTTATTTATTTAGGTAATGCACATACTTATCTATCTATCTATAATCAGCCCACATCAACCCACTGCTGGGCATAGGCCTCCTTTTTATTGCGCCATTCCTCACGGTCCTGTGCTAACCTGATCCATCTCTGACCCGCAACCCTCACGATGTCGTCTGACCATCGTGTCGGTGGTCTGCCTACCAACCTCCTTCCCTCCCTTGGCCACCACTCCGATACTGCCCTGGTCCACCGGCCGTCTTCCCTTCTATGCCAAGTGTCCCGCCCATCTCCACTTTAAGTCTGTGATCCGCTCACAGACTTAAAGTGGAGATGGGCGTCACGAATACCTACATGTAATAAAAAATGGCTTTTGCATCTACGTAATGAGATGATTTATACAGCCTCCAGTAGCACCTTCACTCACACTAGATAGGTGAATGGGCCACTCGACGCTGCAGTGCCTGGAATAAGTACTTGTATTATATGCTTGAAGTTTTAATGAGCTAGTGAAGAAAGTAAAGCGTTGGCTTTTAATGATTTTATTAGAACAGCATTGAATGCTGTTAAATAAATAAATATTCATGGACATATTACAGAGATCTTGTTAGCCCTGTACTAAGTACAACTAAATGACTTGTGTTATAAGGTGCTAACTCGACGATAGATTTAATACAATAAATACATAGATAACATCCAAGACCCGAGACAAACTAGAAAAGTTCGTTTCCTAGTCTGACCCGAATCTGAATCACACTATCAAACTGATATTACAAAGGCGAAAGTTTGTGACTGAAATATATACTTTCGAAATAAAAATTACTCGAAAAAGAGTTTAATCTTGTGTATTAAATCACCATAGTAGATAACCTTCGTTTAAAACCTGGCAGAAGAAAACTAAATTTTTTCGGGTAGTTTAGGATAAAACAAAATTAAAACTGTATTACAGTACTACACATCATAAAAGTCCCTTCGGGAATCTACGTTCGCGCAGACTAGGAAGAAGTGTTACGAAAGTACCCGAAGCTATAAGTACATTCAACATTTTAAAACCTATTTAGAGGCTAAAAATTTCACCCATTCCGGGATTCGAACCCGCAACCTCTGGCTATCCGTGCCAGCGCTCTACCAATTGAGCTAACCAATTCAACATGATCTTTAACCGATACGGTTAAGGTGCAGAATTGATTGCCGCATTAGCGCTACCTATTTCGCTCAGGCTAATATTGCCAAATATTAGCGTGAGTCAACCCTTGTCTGTCCCCACTGCTGGGGTACGGCACTCTTCCTGCATGGCAGGAAGGTTAGGCCATACTCCAATACGGGGGCAAAGTCCGGGTTTGTGGAAGATTGTAAGGCAGTGGCGGGCTTTATTGACAAAAGTTATCAAGCCGCCCATAAGGCGGGTCTCTACCTGCATCACATGAAGGCTAGGCTAAACTTATAGAATTTTATTATTTATAATAGTAGGGTACATTTCCAAATTCAGACTATGACAACTGTATATAGTCTGTTAGTTTTTAGAATAAACCTCGGCTGATATATTCGAAATATCGGTATCAATATGACACTTCTTCTTCAGGCTATATTAGTCCACTGCTGGACATAGCCCTCCCCTAAGTAGCGTCATAGCGCAAGGTTGTGCCATCATTTGGGGTAGTGCCCATAATCCCCACGCTGGTCATGCGGGTTGGGGATCGCAGTTTGGTGGAATTGTACTGCAGGGGGCGCTGCTGCCCACCCCCCTGTTTGTGTCCCTTAGTCGCCTTTTACGACACCCGCGGGAAGAATTTGGGTTGGTGCTATTCTCTAGGCTGACACCACACAGCATTGACACTTAATTTCACATAACTTTTCAAAATAGTGAAGAAGTTTTATACACAACAGGAAGTAGTATTACACTCGTGTGCTTTCGGCGAAAACCGAAGCCTACTCTAGAGCCCGAGGTATATTCTAAAAGCTAACAGACTGTAGGTACTTACTAGTAACAGGCAGTAGACTCCACTGCCCTTAGCTAAGTGGGAAGAACTACGCCAATACCAAAGATAATATAAATAAAATTGTGTTTACTAAGTAAGTACAGTCTATATACTAAGTACAGTCTATTTATTCTTACTTGTCCAATTTTGTAAACAAGATTCTACGCTTAAACTGTGACATTTTAGTCCAAAACTGCCATATTTCCGTAAATGAAGTAACTTAGAACACTCTTTTAGATAACACGCTGCCAATTATAAAATAGTTCATGAATTTGCTAGGAAATGTCTAGTTTAGGCATCTAATCTAAATTTTAAGGTTCTTGTTTACTAAATTGGACAAGTAAGAATACACTGTAGGTAGGTAGATGGGTATCAACCCTTGTATGTCCCCACTGCTGGGGCTTTCTTTGCATTCAATTTGCAGCAATTTGCATTCCGCTTCTTCTACGGCACGCCTGCGCCGTCTATGAATTGCGTTGTGAATTTGTGCTGGAAACTACTCATTACAATAATGTTGAACAATCATAATATAATTATGTAGTCTATGGATGTGGTTGAGAAATAAACTAGTTACTATAATACTTTTCGCATTTTATTGACCTTAAACCTTACCTATGTAAATGGATTACAGATAAATGTGTACGCTATTATGGAAGAGGATTTAAAAATCTTTCGTCATACCGATTCATGACACGTGGTCCCATTGTCTTTGTTCCATTATCACTCGTGGTCCCACTAATCCTGAAAACATTGACTCGTGGTCGCACTGACAGGTGCGACCACCAGTCATAGCTATAGAGTAGGCTCGTGGTCCCAGGGCGTACGGCCAATGCACAACACAAGGCACGTCATATACAAGAATGCAGAGAAAATTTTGGTGACGTCTGTTAAAAAAACTGAAAATATTATCACCTGTCGGTTTTGATATCCGTCAAAAAATCTATGAAAAATGTTGTTTATGGAACAATTCTCCCTTAGAGATCGATTTATTGGGACCACGACCCCATGATGCAGTTGTAGCTATTAGCGGGAATAAGTGATGAGACTACGAGCCTTGAACTGGTGGGACAGCGAGTACGGTGGGACAGAATGGGTGCGACCACGAGTCACAAATCGCCACGCCTACTCCAGCGGATTTGTTGACTCTAACGCTAATGCGACTTGTAGTTTGAGCCGTTGTTCAAAAAGTTTTCAATGAGGTCGGAGTGGCGTGAAACTCTCGTGTAGTAAGTGTTCGCGTTAGGATTGCAAAACTTGTCGTCGTCGCCTCTGGGCGCAGTTGAGGCCACGCCCCTCAGGTAGTATCGCACTGTGCCGTCGCTGCTCGTACTCGGGAACGCCAGCCCGCCACCGCTGTCACCGGTGCACAAACTAGTTCCTGGCGACGAAAATGGTAATAAAGATGAGATACATATCATAACATTTACATACAAGCACATACTGCTTCTGGCCTCACGCTAGGACACCTGTGTCGTGGGAGCCAGAAACAACGACATCACAAACATGTAAACATCCAAGACCTGGACTTTTTTGTCCCCAGCCGGGATTCTAACCATGGTAGGCAGACGCGCCACGGCGCCACCGTCAAATTCGATCGATATAAAACCCCCACCGCTGGGGCACGGGTCTCTTCCTGCATCGCAGGAAGGTTAGGCCGTGCTCCACGTCGGGTGCCAAGTCCGGGCGACTAGATTTGACTAGGAAATCCTTTAAGCCTCAGTAAGTAGGTATATTCGGCAAAGTCTCTAATTTGAGGTTGCCTGGAAGAAATTGCTTTTAGCAATAAGGCCGCCAATTGTATTTGATCTTTTATATCTGCCGTTTCTCTAACTATTTTTCCGGTATACAATAAAGAATATTCTTATCTTATCTTATCTTAGATTTTTACAAAAGCGAGCTTAATGCAAATGAGCATTCTCTACCAGCTAACCTTGGGTTATGTGGATAGTGGAAGGGGCAATGCCTGGAAAGAGTTGTTGCGAAAAATAACATAGATCATCATATAATAAAATGGCACTTATATAGGAATATTACTCCGAAGTGCTTGAAGTGGCCTAGTGGAACCGAGTGATAGGAATCAATCATCAAGGTTAAGCAACAGCGGGCGCGGTCAGGTGCTGGATGCGTGACCATCGCGTGACTACCGTTTATGGCATTTTTCCTAGCGCTTCCGTTCTTCACAAGGCACGCTAAGCCGTTAGTGCCGGTAGTCGTGTAATGGCAGTCGTTAGTCAGAGGCTTTATGGGCGGGTCGGAAACTTCTGACAGTAAGGCCCGCCAATGCCTTACAATCCTCCACCAACCCGAACTTGGCCACCGTGGTAGAGTTGTAAGATTAACCGCCACAAGATGGACAGAAGACCTCGTCCAAGTGGCAGGAAGACACTGAATGTAAACCGCGTCTAACCGGTCTTTTTGGGAATCCATGGAGAAGGCCTTTGCCCAGGAGTGGACTTCTTGTGGCTGAATGATGATAATGAGAAATATTGGATTTAGAACAACACCAACTGAGGATTAGGTCTAGTCGCTTCAGAGAAATCCTCTTATAGTATTGTTTACTAGCTGGTGGCCACGACTTCGTCTGCACAAGATCAGTATTTCGGGTAAATGATATTAGAAGGTTATGGCAGCGCTTTTGACAGCGCACGCCAGAATAGCTCGCAGAAGATGTTAGATTTTTTCCTACTTAGTTGACACTTATCGTCATAGTTAGAATATTTTCGGGGCTTAATCGCGTAGTAATTTATTGCTATTTTACCTCGACGTTTCGACGACGTTACAGCCATCGTAGTCGAGTGGAAAAAAGTCGCATGGCTTACCGTCCGATATTGTCAGTGTAGTGTGTCGCAACCCTAATAGTGTTTTGTGATAGCTGATTGAGGGTAGTCTGAAACCTCATCAGCCGAAGATGCGAACGGGTGCCAGCCACATCAGTCTTCTCGTGACCACGATGGCTGTAACGTCGTCGAAACGTCGAGGTAAAATAGCAATAAATTACTACGCGATTAAGCCCCGAAAATATTCTAACTATGTGTACAAGTCGCGAAAGTTTAAAATAACTTATCGTCATATTTTAGACAATTCACACAATGTATGTATGTATGTATGTATGTATGTATGTATGTATGTATGTATGTATGTATGTATGTATGTATGTATGTATGTATGTATGTATGTATGTATGTATGTATGTATGTATGTATGTATGTATGTATGTATGTATGTATGTACGAGTAGGTATGTATTTATTAATATGAAAAGAACACATTACATGTTATAAATAAGGCTCCACAAAACCAATAACTAGGTTTGACTGTGGGAGCAGTCTCGTTTACAATAGTTTTTCCAGATGTTTTACGTAGCCTTTTTTTTACATAATATTTGCACTTTCTTATAAAATGGATGACTTATCTTCCTAAGCCCTGGAGTTAACAGTTACTTCAAGTCTTCTAAAACTACGTAGATTTTGAATAACTTTTTCTTCTTATTGTCCAAAAAATGATGAGGAAAATATTGGACCTGGAACAGTAAGTTTTTCGGACTTCCTACTAAATCATTGGGTGTGAATTAGGAAACTTATTCGTGATGTCCTATTTTTAGGACGCCAGGGCTTAGGAGGATAATTATATCCTCATAAATTGTGGCCTATGTGTTCAATGCGATGTATAAGCTATATTATTGTAAAGTTTCATTAAAATCCATTCAGTAGTTTTTACGTGTAAAAGTAACAAACATCCACCCATCCATACTTGCAAACTTTCTCGTTCATAATATTAGTAGGATAGGCGAAACTTACCGTTGATTCCTGCGCAGATTTTGTCGGGGGTGTAGTAAGTCCTGAACGACATTGGGGTTTCCTTTAGGCATGTCTGGAAGTCTTTGTAGGGTAACTCGGCGTACAGAAGCTGCGGGGACGGTTTATTCTCATCGGGGTCAGTATAACCCCACCCAGCTATCTGTAAAAAAATATAGATAGATTTTTTTTATTTATTCAAGGAGAAAAAACAGAATTGACAAACTTATTAGATACAAAATATTAAAATTAACAAAAACACTTTGCCAATTCCACAGCATTTCCCACAGATAGATAATCACAATGTAATAAATAAGAGGCGCAACATATATCACAATCACGATAGCCACGACTCGTAAACAAGCAATAAGGCAACTGTTTCAGAGAAAAACATATACAGTCTATTTATTCTTACTTGTCCAATTTAGTAAACAAGATTTTACCCTTAAACTGTGACTTTTTAGTCCAAAACTGCCATATTTCCATAAATGAAGTAACCTGGAACACTCTTTTAGATAACACGCTGCCAATTTTATAAACATAGTTCATGATAATTCACGAATTTGCGACAAAATGTCTAGTTTAGGCATCTAATCTTAATTTTAAGGTTAGAATCTTGTTTACTAAATTGGACAAGTAAGAATAAATAGACTGTACATACAAATACTAACATACAATTTTTTTTTAAATAGGTAGACAATTAGATCGGACGGACGGACGGACGGACGGACGGATGGATGGATGGATGGATAGATAGAATATTCTTTATTGCATGTACACCAGGGATTACATAAGAGACTTAAGCAAACTGGAGTACATGGATTCAATATTGGTGTTTTGCTTATAATACATCCGTAAATACCAGCACAAAGTATTCACCATTTGAACTAGTGTTTTGTAAACCATGTAATATCCCTAGTAATCTTGTAGATAAAGTTGAACCACTGTATGTATACGATAATTACCCATTTGAATTAAAATTTCGACTGCAAAAAGCACATGTAGATGCTAGAAATAATTTAATAATAAATAAGACTAAGAGAAAAATTTGTTATGATAAAACAGCCAATGTTGTAAAATTTAAAGTGGGAGATTTAATATTAATTAAGAATGAAAATAGCAGTAAATTAGATGAACTGTATTTAGGACCATTTAGAATAAAAGAAATAGATAAAGACAGATAAGGACTATTTAGTGCATAAGAATAGATTAAAATTATTTTATGAATAATCTTTTCAGGGGAGGGAATCCCTACCTTTTCAGGGGAGGTGTGATAGGCAAATAACATCATCACGCCACATGCCTTCACGTATCTGAAATATAGACAACTCCTCCCAAGGCACGTAGGATTATTATATATAAGCTAGTGTAAGACTAGAATAAGGGAGTTAAGAGACTGGAGTCCTAACGATGTATTAATTAAAATGTGATCAACCGTTCCTGTTGTTTCCCTGCTGCGCCGCCGTCCTGCAACCACTCCCCCCACCACTGGGCATACTTCAACGTTAACGCGATCGAGTCTGTCTTCTCGTGACCACGATGACTGTAACGTCGTCGAAACGTCGAGGTAAAATAGCAATAAATTACTACGCGATTAAGCCCCGAAAATATTCTAATAATGTGTTCAAGTCGCGAAAGTTTTAAAATGTTATAAGTAGGGTAGTGATGCGAAGTGAAGTTCTAGTAGCACGACTCGCTAATGGTGAAGGAAATCATTGTGATGGTTTGTTGATTATTCAATCTACCTCAGCGCTTAAAATTGCCACGCCGCATACTTTCTCCCTCTCAAACAATAAGTTCATGTGCCTTGCAGTGGGAATGTCAAATATGCATTGATTGCATGTTTGACAATGTATTACATTAATTATATTCTTTTTAATGCACTAACCCGTGCTAAGGACAATTTGAAAAAAACTATTTATAGGCTAAAACTTCCACCCAATTCGAACAATTTTTTTTAATTTGACATGTTTTATCTTCTTACAAACATGTTTTAAATCTTATTTATTGATCAATTGACATCATTTGACAACTATTTGAATAATGTAATTTTTAACAATAATACTGAGAATTGATGTGAATAAAACGTACATGCCAGAATTATGTTAACCTAAAATATTTGTATGCCCTGTGGGTAAAATATAGAGATACATTTTTTTCCTAAGTCCTGAATGTAATGAATACCTATGTTTATAACAAATAAATGTTTTGATTGACTGACTGACCGACCGACCGACCGACCGACCGACCGACCGACTGACTGACTGTTTCATTGATTGACGTTTTCAGAAACATACAGTCTGGGAGTCTGTAGAACTATACTTAACCGGAATTTAACAGGTTAATCAGTTGGTGCCGGCTGCCGTCGATAGATTGCAGTCGTTAAGCCAAGTCAGAGGCCTTAGGGCGGCTTGACAACTTCTGACAGTAAGACCAGCCACTAGTCTGGCAAGCCTTCAACAATCCGGACTTGACCTCCGTGCTGGAGTATGGTCTACACCTTTCTTGGGGAAGAGACCGTGCCCCTCAGTGGGCACATAATGGGTGGATGATGATGATGATGAGGATGCGAATGAATGCAGTCCACGGGCTATTTCGGCTGCATGGACTCGCAACCGCTGGTCTTTCGAATTCTAAACGAAACTCACAGTCCCTTTGTTGCCATTCCGAATCTGCTCGTTCTCAAACTGCTTGCCAAAGTCCAGGCAAATAGGCCTCAGGTAGGGCCTGAACTGGAGACTGACCGTTAGCTTTAGGACTGCTATGTCCTCGCCAAAGTTGGTCGAGGAACCCAGAAAGCGTCCCGGCACTCCTATCTCACTGACCTGCAAATTAAGTAGGTTCGTTAAACAAATCAAATGAATTGTTTTTTTAATACAGTTGCTCAAAAAGTGGCGTATTGCAGGGACGTATAGCGTTCGGGATATGGGCTTACATACTCGTGCTTTTTTTCACCTTTCCCGAACTCGTGCGTCCTCCTTCCCAACTGTCAAAATAATGTCTATTAAAAAGAAAAACCAACCATGAAGTTTTTACTAAAAAAATCATAGAAGTTTTTATGATTAATGCAAATAAGTACGTATATTTCTAAAAAGAAACAGGTCGACATGGCAATCGGGGCATGAGGTGAGCCGCGGAGGCGGGGTCGCCCCGCACACCCGCACAGTCCCCGCGTCGTCTTAGTCTTAGTGTCGCACGAGTCCGTATCGACCGCGTTTATCGATTATAATCTCGCTCACATAATTTATTACTATTGTGTTTTAAAAATGGCTACGGTTGCATCTTCGTCCCGTGTTCAAGCAAAAAAACCAATAATTCACTCTCAAGCTCGAGAACTAGCTAGAAAAGTGTTAGAAAATTGTGACATTGAACGGAAAAATAATTGTTACAAATTTTCTGTCAATCAGACATTAGACAGGGCTGTGTTTTATACAGGTCTATCGAAAAGAACTATGTCTAGGATAAAATCAGAATTAAAATCAGTGGGAGCAGAGGTAAAGTTGGAATCACCCAAAAAACGGAAGAAGACAGGTCTAAAATTTTGTGTTGATGATTTTGATCGTAGGTACAGTGATTCACAACACCATAACAGAATTTTATTTACAAAAGAAGATCGTTCCGACATGTCCTAAGTTACACGTTGCTTTACGTGAAAAAATACCTTTTCCTTGGGGTATTCGTATATTACAACGGCTGTTAAAGAAAATGGGATACAGATGGCGTCAATGTCAAAATAAACGATCTATTTTAATTGAAAAGCCAGATATAGTTTTCAAACGGTATCAATACTTAAAAAAAATGTGAGAATTCCGACAACAAAATAGAAATATTTTTTAGTTAGATGAAACATGGGTGGATAATAATTTAACTTTTAAAAAGTGTTGGCAAATGGTTGGAACAAAAGGAATTCTCACAGATACTAGTTCTGGAAATAGACTTATAGTTGTTAACGCAGGAGGGAAAAACGGATTTATACCTGGAGCTTCTTTAATTTTTAAGGCCGATACTACGACTGGCGACTATCATGGTCAAATGAATGACGAGAATTTTGAAAAATGGGTAACGGAAAAACTTTTGCCGTCTCTTCCTGAACGCAGTGTCGTGGTAATGGATAACGCACCTTACCATAGTGTCCAGCTCAACAAACCCCCAACAAAAAGTTCTCTAAAATCAGTTATGATAAATTGGCTGGAAGACAATAATATGTCGTGCGATAGCTCAATGAGAAAGCCAGATTTATTTAAAATTATAGAACAACATAAACCCGTTGATATCAATTATAAAATTGACCATATAATTAAAGGACATGGTCATGATATTATTAGATTACCTCCATATATGTGCGATTTAAATCCTATTGAATTAGCCTGGGCCGCCGTTAAACGCTTCGTCAGGGAACACAACAAAAAGAGTGATTTGTGTTTGACAAAGCCTAAAGAGATAACAACGAATGCAATTTTGTCAGTCACGGCAGAAAACTGGAGCAATTTCGAAAAACATGTCCAGAACCTTGAAAATGAATATTGGGAAAAAGACATGGGAATGGAAAATGAAATGGAAGATCTTATTATAAAAGTCGGAGATACCAGTGACGAAGATTCTTTAAGTTTTTGTAGCGATACGTTAGATGATTCAGATGAATAAATATTAACTTAAATGAAAACGTGGTATTATTTTATTCACATTTTGTTACATACATAATAAAAATATATCGATATTGAAAACGTCACGTCACTAGAGAATTGCCATGTCGACCTGTCGTCAACTGTACTAATTTGTTTCAATATCAGATTTAATGATTTGATTGAATGAGTTAGGTTAGGTTTCATTTCATTTCATCTCATTCAATTTCAATTTCATGTCATATCAATAAAAAACTCTACTGAAGTCTTGGCTGTATGGGCATAGTTCCCTTTATACTATTTTTAGTGCACTAACCCGTGCTAAGGACAATTTAAAAACCTATTTAGAGGCTAAAAAATCCACCCATACCGGGATTCGAACCCGCAACCTCTGGCTATCCGTGCCAGATAGGGCTTGGTGGAGGTTTGTAAGACAGTGGCGGGCCTTACTGTCAGAAGTTATCAAGCCGCCCATAAGGCCTTTGACTAAGTTTACAAAGGTCTCTCACAATGGCTAAGCAACACAAGGCGCGTTCAGAGCATGGATGGGTAATACCGTCTATGACTAACGCTAGTGGTATTTTTCCGAGCCATGCCGTGCTTAGCAAGGCACGTTAAGCAGTTGGTGCCGGCTGCCGTCGATAAATGGCAGTCGTTAAGCCAAGTCGGAGGCCTTAGGGCGGCTTGAAAGCTTCTGACATTAAGACCAGCCACAAGTCTTGGAAAGCCTCCACCAATCCGGACTTGGCCCCCGTGGTGGAGTATGGCCTATACCTTCCTCAGGGAAGAGACCCGTGCCCCTCGGTGGGGACATAATGGGTTGTTGATGATGATACGTACGTCAGAGTACTGCGCAGTGGGTTCTTGGTAAGACCAGCTCCTGTAAATTTTTCCGGCTGCGACGGCGAAGGTTGACACTGCCTTTGGAAGTTCCGTCTGTTGGTCCCAGATGCAGTGTGCAGCTGTGGAAAAAAACACTGTGAGGAGATCTGCGCAATGTTCTAGAGAGGAGCGACCAGGTCCCGACCAGGCGACCAGGTACTAACCGGCAGTACCTATCAATGGAAAGTATCAAAGGAAAAGTACATGAATAGAATGGAGTTTATTTAATAATTTGCATGCACCATTACAAAAAGGTAGATGAGGTAGGTATTCATGTACGTGACACGTACGTGAGATACGTCCCATACAATCACTCCGGCTCAGTTTTGGCTCTCTTTACTTGACGGCAAGTGGAAGCTAAGTTGAGTTTAAACATAATAGCCTCAGCCATCACAAAACTCACACCTCACATCTATAAACGTGACATCCACTCGTTATCAGTCAATATAATCTTACATGGTCAGACACTGACACCGATTCCCAGTTTCTTTTCAGGATTTCCAGTACCATGTTGACCCGAAGCAAGATGACTGTACGTGATATGGAACTGAGGCTTAAGGCGACCCTTCTAGAGCTCCAAAAGAGTAAAGAGCTGTGCGACACTCTTCTTCAAGAACGAGAGGACAGCGAAGAGGAGATCCGTCAACAAAACAAAACCAACTCGGCGCTCAAAGAAGAGCTCAATGAGTTGGATATCCAATGCCAAGACCTAAGTGCCCAGCGCGATGAGCTGCAACATAAAGTCAACACATTTATCAAATGCCATGATTGCCACGATGTAGCATTACAACGTATACGCTCACTTGAACACCAGCTTGCTGAGGCACACCACGAGCTTCAGCAGATAAGTGAGCAGGAACAACAAAAAGAGAGTGCTAAAACCATGGCTTTGTATAGTGAAGTCATGAGTGACACAGGGATACCAACTGTCGACCTAACTACAGCCAGTAGTAGCAGCAGTATAAAAATGATCAGTGTAAGGAAAATTAAGAAGTACATTAAAACAAAAAAGTACATAGAAAAGGTTCTGAAACTCGTTAAACGAAGCCGGAAGAGTATAGAAAGTATACCCATTCACCGTCAAAAACTGCGGTTAGAAATAGAAATGGCCGAATGTCAGAAGAAATTATTCACCAACAATGTCGACCACGAGCTAGCGATGGCCGAACTACAACTCCAAGTTGAAGATCTGCAGTTTCAGTTGCTGGACATCACCTGCAAGTACTCAGCTATGCAAACTCAGTACTGTGACTGCATTTCATCGATGAACGAGTTGATTGCACTGAGCAAAAACAACCTGGAATGCATTGAGTCCAACTTTATCCAGGACTTGGAAGACACAGAAGGCAAATCAAGCTTGCTACCCTTAAATCCACCATTAGCCGTGATTGGAGACACAGCCCCTCTACAGCAGAGCTCCATGCAACCACGGAATAGTAAAAAGGGCAGTAAGAAGCTAGGCTTATGTCCACCGTGCAGCATGCCCAACATACCAGCCACTTTACAGCTGGATACGGCACAGCAGCATGGGGGCGAGCTAAGTGGACAGCCTGCAACACCGAATGTGACAGCTGAGACCTGTGGACCAATGACCTGTGATGCCAGACTTAGAGTATCACCTAATAGACCGACCAGCTCTTCAGTTCCAGTCAACGAGCAGCGCAGTGCAACACCGACCCCTGATGCCATACTGGATGCACAGCCGCAGCCTAGACCCACCAGCTACCGAGTTCCTGACAATGACATCCAGTACAAAACCATTATCTATTCAGATAAATTAGGTTTAGGTTTAGGCAGTAGACTACAAAATAACTTAAAACAACATGTTGAAAATATATTATGTATGTATGCCCTATGCATCTTACATGCAAATAGTTAACTGCATGCTTAGTAAGGAGTATGATAATAATACTACTGTTGTGTTATTAATAGGGGACAGCACAGGAATACAGCAACAAGATTTGACAACTTATTTTGATTCTATAGTTGCTCTTCAAGCAAGAAAAATTGTAATTTGCGCTTTCCCTTATTCAAAAACTCTGTCAGAGACACAAAATGCCCGGTTAGATAAGTTAAATCGGCTATTGTTTAATATGACCTTTGGCCATCGAGACAAAGTATTATATTTTGATACGAATAATTTTATTCGAAACTTTATATTGACTAGGGACACAATGCATGTGCCTCTTTCTTCGAAACTACAGATTGCCAAATTATTGGCATTCAATATTTATGACCCCATTATTGTTGAGACAATAAAACAGGGACCAACTAAAGTTGCTAACTGTAGAAGTTCTACACTCAAACCTCTGTATTCTGAGGTTTTAAAAAAACCTAGTATAAGTAGGTTAATCTTGACTGCTGATTTAAATTATCAGCGCAGACAACAGAAAAGCCCCCCTTAAAAAAACTTATCTTAGCTAATCAAAATTTACAGGGCGGTTTTTCTGGTAAATTACTAGAATTAGAGTTATTTTTAGAACAACATAGAGTAGATGTACTCTGTGTCACTGAGCACTGGCTACTAGAGTCCCAAATGAATTTTTCTGTAAATAATTATGAAATAGCCAGTTGCTTTAATAGAAAGTCTGCATTGCATGGTGGATCTTTAATAATAGTAAATAGTAGTTTGAAGTATAAAGAACGAAAAGATATTAGCAGACTTTCTGTTGAAAAAGTTGTAGAACTATCATGTGTTAAACTGGCTAAGCATATTGTAGTAAGCGTATACAGGCCCCCCGCCAGTGACTACAGTTTATTTGAATCCGTACTAGAGGATGTTTTAAAGGTAGCTTCAAGTAGTAGCAAGAAAGTTATAGTATGTGGAGATTTTAATATAGACTTGCTGGTAGACTCCGTTTTAAATAACAAATTAAAACTTATTTTCAAGTCTTTTAATTTAGTTAATATTTTCTTAGAGCCTTCTAGGATTACCGAAAACACAGCCACCTGTCTTGACTATGTATTCTGCGACTGTGAATTTTCGCATTGTTCTACAGTAACTTGCTTAAACTCAGACCACAATGGTCAAATTGTCCACTTTGAAGCAGATTTAAAAAAAAAAGGAGCAAGATATAATTTATCGGCCCATTACAGCAAAAAATATGGAGTTATTTAGAAATTACATACAAAGTAGCTTACCTACACAAAATAACCCTTAATGCAAATGCTCATTATGGAGATTTATTCAAAGTTGTTTCAGGTAGTTTTGAAAAAGTTTTTAAATTAATAAAGTTATCACCAAAAAGAAATAAAGTAGCATTTAGTGAATGGGCTACTGCCGGCATCCGAAAAAGCAGGGACACACTATATGCGCTATATGAGAAAAACACATACACATATGACCCCAGTTTTATACAGTATGTTAAACTATATTCAAAATTATTTAAGGCCGTCTGCCACAAAGCAAAATGTGAGCATATAAAATCAAAAATCCTTCAATCGTCTAATAAATCCAGAACAATTTGGGCTATTATAAATAAGGAAACCGGTAAATCCAAATCAGGAGATCGCGAACTTTCACTTAAAATAGATGATAAATTAATAACCTCAAATGAAGACATTGCTGCGGCTTTTGAACAGTATTTTACAAATGAAAATGAAAAAATATTTATTTTAAGGAATGGTTACAACGACTTACATTCTTGAGCTTATATTATTCTAGAAGAAAAACATAACAAAAACGTAATTTTATGTGACTACTACCATAACTAGACTATCTAGTAGCCTGTATTTATGGTAAGTAGGCCCGTGCCTCAAGCAAAAGGCGGAAGACAGTGGGTGGTGATGTCATGGTAAATGTTCCAATTGTAACGACAGCTCCTTTAGACTCTTCTCCAGCTCTTGCTGAAAGTATTTTGAAAGACAATGTCCCCCCATGCCATCACGATTTTTCGTTCGACTATATTGAAGCCCATACCGTGATTAAATCGTTTAAAAAGCTAAAGCTTAAAAAAACTGAGGACTTATGGGGTATGTCAGTAACAGTAGTTAGCTCAGTAATTGATACCCTAGCACCCCATTTAGCCAAAATCTTTAACAAATGTTTAGATGAGGGTATATTCCCTGATCTAATGAAATATAGTAGGCTCGTTCCTTTATTTAAAAGTGGTGATAATCAAGATCCCACAAATTTCAGACCAGTCCCGTTTTGAGTAAAATATTCGAGAAGATAGTTCTAGGTCAGCTGCTTACACATTTCAATGACTATCAACTTCTCCATGGTCAGCAATTCGGCTTTACGCAAGGGCGCTCTACAACGGACGCCGGCGTCATGTTAGTTAAACATATATTTAGTGCATGGGAAGAGCGCAAGGATGCTATAGGCATATTCTGTGACTTGTCGAAAGCATTTGATTGCGTTAACCATAAAACACTTCTTTTAAAATTAAAGCACTATGGTATAAACGGGAATAGCCTAAAACTTATGACATCATATTTAGAAGGGAGAGTTCAAAGAGCTGATATAAATAGAACGAAATCTTCAGGGTCAGAGGTCAGGATAGGAGTACCACAGTGATCGATTTTGGGGCTGTTCCTATTCCTCGTATGTGTAAATGATTTGCCGTTCATGGTTCAAAATATGTCAGAGATAGTATTATTTGCAGAAGACACGTCACTTATTTTTAAAATTAAGAGACAAGAAAATGACCTTGACAATACAAATAATGCTCTCTCTCGGGTACTAAATTGGTTTACTTCTAATAACTTATTGTTAAATTCAAAAAATACGAAATGTATAAAGTTCACTCTTCCAAATGTCAAAACGGTAGACAGCAATGTTTTACTGGGGAATACCAAATTAGACCTTGTGAATGAAACTGTATTTCTAGGTATCACAATTGATGCAAAACTTTAATTGGGTCCTCATATAGAAAAATTAGCAAATAGGCTTAGTTCAGCAGCATATGCAGTCAAAAGAATTCGGGAACTAACTGACGTCGCAACTGCTAGGCTTGTTTATTTTAGTTACTTCCATAGTCTTATGTCCTATGGCATACTACTGTGGGGACGGGCAGCAGACATTGAGACCATCTTCGTCTTGCAGAAGAGAGCGATCAGATTCATTTATAGGCTGGGTAGTAGAGATTCGTTAAGAGATTTCTTTAAAGAAACTAACATCCTGATAGTTGCCAGTCAGTATATATATGAAAACATTATGTACGTTAGGAAAAATATCAGTAACTTTAAAACTTTAGGTAGCCAACACAATGTAAATACTAGAAATAAACATAAACTTTTGTTCCCACTATTTAGGCTGGCAAAGGTTAATACATCCTTCATGGGACATTGTATGCGCTTCTATAATAAAATCCCTGAAGATATAGTAAGCTTGCCTGAATCGCGGTTCAAAAAATATGTTAAGCACACTTTGTGCCAAAAGGGCTACTATAACATAAAGGATTATTTAGATGACAATGAGGTCTGGAATGAAAGCCAGTACAATGTAAGTATGAGTTCTATGTTTATAATAATTATGTAAACTATGTTAATCAAGGACTTTTGAAAAGACTAAGTTAGGAGTTTTTTTGTCCATTTTTTCTCCTAAATGATCTAGATTTTGAAATGGACACCTAGTTTGAATTTTAACGTTCATTAAGCCGCAGTTTCTGTGCTACTTTGAATAAAACCTTTTCATTTAATTTTCATTTCATTTCATTATTGTAAAGTTACTCGATTTTAAATCTAACATTACGGTGATCCCCACACTAGGCCTGGCCTATATCGTCATCAGAGTGATTTCCAAACAACTTATTGTAACCGTTGACCAGTGGCATATACCTATAATAAAAATGTTTAGATAAGATAAGAATGTACAAAGCATAAGGTACCTAGGTGGATAATAGTAGATAACAACCTAAGTTTCAAAGATCATATAAAGCAACTATTTAATAGAATCAGTAAACTTCTATACTTTTGCAAGAACTTAAGACACGTAGTTGAACCCTATCTGCTAAAACAAATTTATTTTTCTATCTGTCAATCACTATTAACTTATTGTATATCTTCGTGGGGTGGAATAGCTAAAACGTATCTAAAGACTATTATATAAAGAAATTGCTCAACGAGCAGTCCTTAAAGTTTGCACTTTTAAAAGCTTTTATTATCCGACGACCCTGTTATATCAGTTCTGTGATGTATTAACAGTTCGCCAACTATATATATTAAATACAATTATTAAACAACATAATAAGATTAAATTTATTAGCAATGAAACACAAAAACGAAGAAAATATATTATGGATCGAGGCGCAACCTTTCATACAAAAATTATTAACAAATATTTTCCATTTTTGGGTCCCTTCATATATAAGACACTGGACAAAAAGTTAAATATTAACACAAGGACTTCAACAGAATGCAAAAAAGTAATAATATATATATAATTATTATATATATATATATATATAATAATTATATATATAATGATTTTCAAAAACTGAGGTTGATGGAAATTTTAGAGAAGTATCGTAAACAATTCGCTTTTCAAAAGCAGGATTTAGGTAAATGTAGTATAGAGGAAGTGACAATAAGAATGTCGGACGAGATTCCAATCCACAAGCCTCCTTATCGAGTTTCAGATGCTCAAAGGAAGATTGTAGATGAGCAGGTTGATGAGATGCTTAAAAATGGGGTCATTCGGGAAAGCAAAAGTGCGTTCGCCTCACCGGTAGTCTTGGTGCGGAAAGCTGATGGCGCGTGGAGGTTTTGCATCGATTTTAGAGCGTTAAATAAGGAAGTTATTAACGACTCATATCCGATACATCGAATTGATGATATCGTTACATTTTCCCCCTGAAATATATATATATATTTTTTATATATATAAAGTTTCCTATATTTATTGCATCTACTACACACCCTCTCTCACGTACACACACTCACTCACACATTTACACACCGAGAGGTTCTTACACTATACACACTGTAATAGATTTATAAGATTTAATTAATAGCTGGAACATAAAAGATTGCACTGCATACTCTGTACTAATTTCATCATTTTTAATATACAAACAAATGAAACTGTTTTGATTTGGTCTAAACTTTTTTGTAGCTAGTTCTATCTGTATATTTTTTCCGGATGGGGGCGCTGTTTGTTGAAGTACAGGTTCACGCCTAGTTTAGCAACAGATGCTACTATTTGCTTTTTGAAAAATGTACCTAGCATAATTCTAATTTAAGAAACTACTTGTATGATATTTTTGGAACAAATAAATTCTATTCTATTCTTTATTGTACACCAGAGCACATATTATAAAACATGTAAAGTTACAAAGTACAATTGGCGGCCTTATTGCTAAAAGCAATTTCTTCCAGACAACCTTAAGACGGAAAGTTGCAGAAAGAAACAGGAGACGGGTAGTCGGTGCAAATATGAATATATTAATACACTACTTATATAAATAACAATATTCCTACATAAAATACCTACATATAAATAACAATATTGAGGGACACCGGCAGTAGTATCACACCAAGAGGAGAAGGATTCGTCTATACGTTTAGCCATAGAATACAAAGATTACAAATTTGGTTCATGAGATTAGGTATAAATTAGTGAGAAAAATTTAAAAACTAATGGGCGCTTTTACTTTATCTGTCACATCATGCTTTCCAAATAGGTGTTTGGGAAACAACGTCGATACATGAAATCAATAGAAGATTGCATAACGAGGGTAGAAAGAATCAATTCCCGAGGTATTGATACTTTCTACCCGGCGGCTATTGTCCGAGTAGAAATTGATTCTTTTACCCGTGTTAAGCACTCTACTTTTCATTTCGAATATGAGGAAAATAAAAACTAATTTTTAATATTAAAATCTTGACATAAAAGATTATTACCAATTTTTTTTAATTCCGTCACAGATAATATAACTGATTACAGTGCGTTCACATTAACTTGACGCGTGAGAGAATTGGTAACAAGGACATAACATGTGAATTAGCTTTTGGACCTAATCGGAAGATGGTAAAACAAGCCCTCAATCCTTTTATTTTCCCCAAGTAATGGGAATGATTTCTTTTTCAACATGGTAACAGTAAACATCTCAGTGCTACCAATTCTCTCACGCGTCAAGTTAATGTGAACGCACTGTAGTACCGCATATTTTAGTCGACTTTTTAAACTTTAAATATGGAACTCACCTCGTAATTGTTGCGGCATACTCCGCTCAAAGAAGTTTGCGAAATGAACACTGGCTGTTTAGAAACTCACATGGCCGCAGCATTTTTTTTTTATTAATTTTTTTTTAAAGCCTATTTATTACAAAAACTCTTCACAGCTGACAGTAGTTCTATTTTTAAAGTTCATCCCCGCCTTTGGGTGGAAAGTAATTTGTATGAGTTTTTCCCTCCCTATGGAGGGAAGCAGCATTTTCCACCCAATAATCAGATCAAAACAACACTACTTTCCGAGTATGAGAAATGAAAAAAATATTTTACATCTCTCATGTTCGGTAAGTAGGTTTTTATTACCTCCCAAATGGGCTTGTAGGTAACTAATTAGCGCTCTAATGTAATAATGTAGCTAGAAAAACCATATGGCGGTACCTAAGTAATTTTATAAAAAAAACACTTCTTTCTTTCAAAAAGTTCGCCGCAATAGACCATCATACTGGCGGCATGCATTCAGCCCAATGACCGAAGAGGTCGCTTTGCTATTTAGCCTTGTCTTCGTGTGAGTGTAATAGTCATCAATTTTAAATATCGAACGGCAAAGCTCAATTTCGGCCTTGAAAAAAAAATTAAAAGTTCTTTCCTTGATTCTTTTTAATGAATAAAGGCGGGAATAGAAAACATTTGCTTTGTAATGTTTTATTCTTGTAATGCCGGTTTGTCTATCTACTAATCTAATCTACTATTGTTTTACGAGTAGGTATGTCTACGTTATGGGATGATTTATGCAGCGCGCAGCATCTAGCTAGTTTAAGTAAAGGTGCCTGCACTTACACCAGGGTATTTAGGACAGGCATAAAAAAATCCAATAGACTGACCAGTGATGACCACTTTTGTGCTGATAACGGTGGCACCGCAGATTTGCATAATAATACCGTCTGTAGAGTTCTTTGTATACAGTCCAGCGTGCCATGGTATCCGACTCAATTGCGCTCGAGTACCGTTTACAATCAGGGCCTCATACTGGGGTGTTACTCGACCACAATCTGCGAAACAGAAGAATAAAACGGAGATTATTTTTTTTATTTATTTATTTAATCACAAGAAGCTCACTGCGCAAACACAATTTAGGAAGACATATAATTAAAAAACATAGGTCATCCATAGGCCAATTACAAGCTTTTTTATTTAGATAAAGTTTAGAAAAATGATTTAAGTTATATATTTTATTATTGTTATTATGTTAGGTTAGGATATGAAAACTGAAAATATGTAAATAAAATGTTTTTATATATTAAACGGGTCAAATCGCGAATATTTATTAGGTAAAACGTAATTACGTTTTACCCAATGAATTTTATTATTAACACATAAATTTGACAAAGAATTCTATGTAATTGCGATATTTTTTTTTTAATATCGCGAATCATTAAGAAATACTATAAAATGATTTTTTTTAATTAAACCAAATTAATTACTATCTGAACTATTATTTTCCCGCACAGCTGGTTCATTTGTGGTTAGTAAGGCAAGCAGGCTTAATTCTTCTCGCTGTAGTAAGCTATGTCTATTTTTAGACTTGCTAGGAAAGGTTCTGTTAAATTAACAAGCGGATAAGGTGGTTCAGGGTGTCAACTAGCCCCACCAATGGAATAAAAATCGTAACTTGTATTATAATACCTAAGATTTATTCAAAAGTGCACATGAGAAATCTTAACAACTGTGACAACTATTATAAGAACCTACAGTCTACAACCTAGGATCAACAATCCAGGACTTTGTAACGGTGCAAACCTCTTTACACCATTTTTTATATTTCTTTTTTTATCTAATTCTTACCTTACGTGGTAATAACGTCTATATTATCACCGTATTGTAACATTATATATCTAGTTGTCTGCGTATAACTTCTAAAATGTCGTAGTTTTCACACAAGAAGAAATGAAATGAAATGTTTTATTCAAAGTAGCGCAGATACTGCGGCTTAATGAACGTTACAAGTCAAACTAGGTGTCCATTTCAAAATCTGGATCATTTTGGAGAAAAAATGGACAAAAAAACCCCAAACTTAGTCTTTTCAAATTCCTTAATTAACAGAATTTACACAGGTTCTACAAAACTCGTGAATTTTAGATGAATCTGATCGCTCTTTTCTGCAAGACGAAGATGGTCTCAATGTCCGCTACCCGTCCCCACAATTAGTATGCCGTAGGACATAATTACTATGGAAGTAATTAAAATAAACAAGCCTGGCAGTTGCGACGTCAGTTAGTTCCCTAATTCTTTTAACAGCATATGCTGCAGAGCTAAGCCTATTTGCCAATTTTTCTATATGAGGACCCCATTGAAGCTTTGCATCATTTGTGATACTCAGAAATACAGTCTCTTCGACAAGGCCCAGTTTGTCCTTTCCCAATATAACTTTGCTGTCAACTACTTTGACATTTGGTAGAGTGAACTTTATACATTTTGTCTTTTTTGAATTTAACAATAAGTTATTAGACGTAAATCAGTTTAGTACCTGAGAGAGAGCATCATTAGTATTATACTATTTTTATTTTTAATGCACTAACCCGTGCTAAGGAAAAAATTAAAAACCTATTTAGAGTAATCATGTGGGTACAGTGATATCGTTCCGATGTAAAACCTAACTGCAAAGTAGCCAGTCGGGGCTGTAGGTGATGCAATTTGCTTAAGCCAGATGTCGCTGCCTGTACGTAATACAGAGAATAGTGTAAAGAGGTTCGAAATTTCACTGATGCCGGTGATTCGCCCATGGGCTCAATTGGTAGAGCGCTGGCACGGATAGCCAGAGGTTGCGGGTTCGAATCCCGGCATGGGTGAAATTTTTAGCCTCTAAATAGGTTTTTAAATCATTAGTATTGTCAAGGTCTACAAATGCTGTGTGTAGGTACCTTTAATTGGCATAATCGCTAGTCCTAAGTCACATTTAGAATAAGCATTGTCATGTTTGCGTGCTTGCTGTTGCCTACCTAATGAATAAAATAAAAAAAAAATCTATCACTATTTTAAATTATGTCACACAGTTAAAGTGTCAGGCAGTGTTATAGTAGGCCGACAAATCTTACATTCAACGGCCACCTACTGCACTCTGCAGTTGGTTGTCAGCAAGGCGACCCGCTCGGACCGGCTATATTTAGTTTGGCTATTCACACACACGTTAAGTCCTTGGCATCAAAATTCAACGTTTGGTATTTAGACGATGGGACCCTAGGAGGCGACGCGAATTGTGTACTTTCAGATCTCAAAAATTTAATCGAGAAATTCAAGTCTATAGGGTTGGATCTAAATTTTTCAAAGTGTGAACTGTACACAAATGTTTCTTCCACCGAGAGTAAACAACATTTGATATCAAAATTCAATAGTTTGGCACCTGACATTAAAATAATTGATAACGAATCGCTTCGCCTCCTAGGTGCCCCAATTCTGGACGATTCCTATGCAAGCTTCGTTTGTGATCAAATAACTAAATTTAAGGAATCGTCTGGTCGTCTCAAGGAGATAAATCCACACATGGCTTACTGGATCATCAAATTCTGCCTTTTTGTCCCTAAATTCACGTATGCTCTAAGGTTTTCAACCCTTTGGAATCATTTAGATCTTTTACTTTGTCTCGACGAACTTATCAAAACTACTATAATAGACATTCTAAATTGCCCCTTACAGGATAGGAGATGGACCCAGGCCACACTTCCGATCCGTCACGGTGGCCTGGGTATAAGAACGGCATCAAGTGTGGCCCTCCCGGCGTTCCTGTCCTCGGTTCATAGCACGATCGACCTCATTGGTAAAATGATTTCCCCGTCTCTTGGAGACGTAGAGGTCGCGTGCGTAGCTGAGGCCAGGAGTGCCTGGACCGACGCAGCCGGTCCGAGCCAGGTAATTCCAAAGATTCTGGGATCGCAGAGGCTTTGGGATGAGCCGCTCTGCATGCGGGTTCGTAAAGAACTCCTTGAAACTGCAGGCGACGACGCGGAGCGTGCTCGTCTCTTAGCCAGCTGCGAGCCAGAATCAGGCTACTGGTTGAGGGCCCTTCCATCGGCGAGCATAGGTACTCTCTTAGAGTAAACCACATTTAGTTTGGGAGTTAGTCTGAGGTTGGGAGCCAGGACTAACGAGCCACATCGCTGTCGCTGCGGTGGAGGCGTCGATGCGTTAGGTCACCATGGCCTGGCATGCTGCCGTAGCGCTGGACGTCTATCTAGACACGCTGCCCTGAATGACATAATCCGTCGGGTTCTTGCCAGCGTAGGCGTGCCTGCAGTCCTGGAGCCCACTGGGATTGCGCGCGACGATGGCAAGAGGCCTGACGGAATGACTCTCATTCCATGGAAGAATGGGCGGTCGCTGGTCTGGGACGCAACTTGTGTTGATACGCTTGCACAGTCCCATATCCATGCGACCGCCTGCCATGCAGGGGCGGCGGCGTCCAACGCAGAGTCGAATAAGAGGCACAAATATGCAGCCATAGGGCAGGGCTATATATTTGTGCCTTTCGGAGTCGAGACTCTGGGGCCATGGGGTCCGGAGGCGAGACTCCTCTTTAAGGAGATCTCGTCGCGCCTAGTCGACGCTTCAGGAGACCCGAGGGCTGGTGCTTACTTTGGCCAAAGAATAAGCCTAGCCATACAGCGAGGCAATGCCGCCAGCCTTCTTGGTACTCTGCCGCCCGACAGCGATCTGGCTCAAATATTTTATTTAAATTAGAATGTTTTAGGTTTAGTTCCATTTTTATCATTAATAATTATTATTATTATAAATATTTAAGCTATCACACAGTTCGAGATTTTCCTCATTTTTCATCATTACTACTTCACAGGCAGGCAGATGCTGGATGCGGCAAGCTAAAGACAGGGCGCTATGGCGCTCATTAGGGGAGGGCTATGTCCAGCAGAGGACTAGTATAGCCTGACGATGACGATGACTACTTCACATCTAGACTAGATCTGACTATTTTACCTACTTATCCGTTTTTATCCAGTTTTCCGTTTTTATTATAAATATAAAGTAAATAAAACAGTACAAAGTTAAAGTCGTTCCAGTTTTATCTATTAATATAAAAATGAATCGCTGAATGTGTTGGTAAGCACAAATCTCGAGAGCAGCTGAACCGATTTCGCTGATTCTTTTTTTAGAATATTCCTTGAAGTACTAGGACGGTTTTTATGGAGAGAAAATAAAAAAAAAAAAGAATCCTCTGTTAGGCGGTACGAAGTTCGCTGGGTCAGGTAGTCTATAAAAATGATTCGCTGAATGTGTTGGTAAGCGCAAATCTCGAGATCAGCTGAACCGATTTCGCTAATTCTTTTTTTAGAATAATTAAAGTAGAAAACTTAATCAAAATGATAGGCGGCACGAAGTTCGCGGGGTCAGCTAGTTGTTTATAAAAGTTAAAAGTTTTACAACACCATAACTTTAATCGATTTCCGCCAAAAACGGCCGTTTTAGCGGAAAGAGATTAAAGTCCTAGGATATTAATATTACATTCTAGGCTATTTGTTCTAAATATAGTTATCGCAGATATTAAGAATTTTCATATACATACATTTTTGGAAAAAAATGTATTTTTAAACAAGTTCTCATTTTTATTCCATTGGTGGCGCTTGTTAACGCCCCTAAGCGCCTTAAGAAGATCAGACCAGTGTTGGTGTCAATTCTTGATGTTTTATTTTTCATTTCACTTCAGCTAGATCTTAATATTTTCCGTATACCGTATAGTATACAACTGCTTAACGTACCTTGCGAATCATGGACAAAATGCCACTAGCGGTAGTCACAGGACGATCACCTGACCGCATCTGTTGTCGCTCAACTCAAGTGATTGAATCCAATCGCTCGTTTCGACTGGGCCACGAACGCTTCCACCGGTATAAGAGTACACATACATACATAACCTCTCGCCTATATCTCAGAGGGGTAGTCAGAGACCAGGGACTGCCACCTGCCACGATCCTGACAGATCACATTGGCTTCATCAACGTTCATTAGCCGTTGCATGCACGCACGCCGGTTCCGGGTACTTTTTATCTTCCCCTTTGCTAATACATCACCTATTTGGTCGATATATGCCCGTCTGGGCGTCCTTTATGTTAAATTATATAACATAAAGGATTTTATGTTATATAATATAACATAAAGGACGCTTTATGTTATATTATATAACATAACAATTATTCATTCACAAAACCTTTATGAATGAATAATTGTTATTATTAAATCATATTTATGTTATATTATATTAAATGGAGAAATTGAATCATTATTATATGTATTATTGAATCATTGTTTGAATAATATATGCACTAACAACACACTACTAATTATACACAGTGCATCTCTTGCTGGTACAATAGTCATAATCAAGTAATAATTAAGGAATTATTTGTTTAATTAATGAGCAGAGCGGTTTATTCTGTATAATTTATTGTTTATGGTTAAAGGTCGTTTTGTACCTATTTTTATTTTAAATATTGTAGTTGTTTTATTCAAATGTCATTGCCGTTCTCACACTATGGCTGTAGCTGAAAATCAGTTGAATATCTACTTATTTAAAGTAGGTACCATTATACTGAGATACGGCCTTTTTGAGCTTATGTGGCACACCCACATACGGCCTAAAATGCCGTAGAACTCGATGCATGTGAGTTAGTATTTAAGATAAAGCTGTATTTGTACTTAAACTATTTTATGTAATTATTTTTTATGTGATGCTTTATGTGTGTGTGTCTTTAAGCAAAAATAAATGATTCATCTATCTATCTATTCATCTTTACGAGAACCTCCACTTCCACTCACATTCGCAATATATATTTGTTTCATCCTCTCCACATGTCCAAACCAACGCAACAGTCTCAATTCTAGTCACTACATCCTCTTTCAGTCCACAACGTTCTCTAATCAGACTATTGCGTATCCTGTCATTCAAAGTAACACTACAAATACTTCTCAAGGACCTCATTTCTACTGCATTAATTCTACTTTCTTGCTCCTTTTGCCACACCCAAGTCTCGCTACCATAAGTGTAAAGAGTGTAATGATTTAATCTAGTCCAATCTAAGCACGTGAATCTACGGCTTACCATAACACGTCGCCATAGTCGTCTTCCAAGCTCCACCAGTGCAGTATGCACTCGGCTCTCCGCTCATCTGATATCCGGAGTCGCACGTTACAGTGATGATGGCAGCGTGGAGGCCATCTCCCGGGACGGCGTCAGGCGATCCATATACCGTGTATCCTCCGTTCGCAGGATATGGGGGCAGGATGCAGGCTCCAGTCGGAGCTGGCCTGTCTTGCGTCGGTACTGGCTTGCTGCAATTCATAGTTTTAAACGAACATTTTATTGTAGACACTGTCCAGTTATCATCAAGCCATTATGTCCCCACCGAGGGGCACGGGTGTCTGCCCTGAGGATGATATCCATACTCCACCACGGGGGCCAAGTCCGGGTTGGTGGAGGATTGCAAGACTAGTGGCTGGTTTTACTGTCCGAATTTTTAAGCCGCCCTAAGGCCTCTGACTTGGCTCAACGACTGCCATCTATCGACGGCAGCTGGCACCAACTGCTTGACGTGCCTTACGAAGCACGGAACGCCACTATCGTTAGTCATAGACGGTCACCCATCCATCCGTACTTGGCCCCCGTGTTGGAGAATGGCCTATACCTTTTTTCGGGAAGAGACCCGTGCCCCTCGGTGGGGACATAATGGGTTGATAGTTAGTTAGTTAGACCTGAGATTTCCGCACTTAGCCTCATAGTTGGGCCATTGTACGTAGTAAGCGCTGAGGTACGCTAACACCTCAGACACTAGGGTTTCCTTACGATAATTTCCTTCACCGTCAGCGAGTAGTATTGCTACTAGAATTTCACAAATGTACATAACTTACAAAACAAAGTCATTGGCACATGCCGGGGTTCGAACCCACGACCTCCCGATTGAGCAGCCGGAGTTCTACACCGCTCCGCTACCACCGCACAATGGGTTGATGACGATGATAATGAAAAAAACCCGTCGCTGGCACCTTACCCGGGGACTTTTTTCCTGATAAAGGTCCCGTAGCGCGAGACCTTGGTAAACGTGGTGACGGCATACGTATTGCACTGGGTATTATTCCTGGGAGAGGAAGAGACGATCCCGCGCAAGTAGTAGCGGGTGACTCCGCTGGCGTCGGTGCTGGGGAACACCAGTCCGCCGCCACTGTCACCCTTACAGAGCGACGTGACACCTCGGGAATAGAGAAGAACACAGATACTTTATGTATGTTTATAATAAATTGCTATATGTATTATATGTGGTTTGATCCCGATCAGGATCAAACCACGTTTCCGTTTGTTTAGTGTAGCAACTCTCTCTCTCTCTCTCTAAAATTTCTACCCGGGCATGCATGGCTGTCCCTAGTTATTTTTAAGTTATCTTATATTTGACGATGTAATACGTCCATATATTCAGTGTAAAGTATCTACAGGATTCCCGTCTTTGTTTTATTGAAGAGCCAGCTCCCATCAACCAGATTTATACCACTTCACGTCTACCAGGTTACCCCACCGCTGTGCTTACAATAGGCACATGCAAAAACAGGGACACGTCTAACATATTTTAAACTTTCGCTACTTGTACATACTCGTAGTTAGAATATTTCCGGACAAACTAAGCGGACCATTGCTGAAAGAGTCAAGGAACATAATTATCGCAGCTGTCAAAAACCGCCAGGTGGAAAAGTCAGCGATAGCGGAACATCTTCTTGAATCAGGATCAAACCACTGGATAGAATTACACAAACCATCGGTACTTTCCAACGATCGCCATTAGCTGAATTGTGCGTGAAGCGGTTGAAATTAAGAAACACAAAAAAATTAATTGGGAATGTGGTTTCAAACTGTCGCAAACGTGGGATCCGGTCATCAAGATGTGTTCGAGTGGAAAAAGTCTCATGGCTTATCGTCCGACATTGTCAGTGTAGTGTGTAACAACCCTAATAGTGCTTTGTGATAGCTGATTGAGTAGTCTGAAACCTCATCAGCCGAAGATGCGAACGGGTACCAGCCATCAGTCTTCTCGTGACCACGATGGCTGTAATGTCGTTGAAACGTCAAGGTAAAATAGCAATAAATTACTACGCGATTAAGCCCCGAAAATATTCTAACTATGTGTAAGTCGCGAAAGTTTAAAATAGGTTATGTATTATATGTTATGGTTTATGTAAGTATAATATTTTTAAGTATAAGTATGTAAATCAATAGCGTCATATGTGCACCAACTACCCGTCTCACTTCCTTCAGAAACTCTCCATCGTAGGTTGTCTGGAAGAAATTGCTCTAAGCAATAAGGCCGCCAATTGTACTGTATCTTTGTAATAAGTTTTTTGTTTGTTTTTTCCTGGTGTACAATAAGGGATATTCTTATCTTATTCTTATAATGTAAAGAGAAGGTAAGAAATAGATAGATAGGTAAGGATAAAGAACTCTTCAAGGTTTGCTGGAAGAAATCTCTTACAGAGATAAGCTCGCCTTTGCACATGTTATTTCTTAAGTAATGTCCTGTTTAATGTTTTGTGTGCAAAAATAAAGAACACTTTATTGCATAACCAGAGAAAAGAATATCATCGACCAAAAAGGGATGTATTAATTAGCAAAGGGGAAGATAAAAAGTACCCGAAAGCTACGCGTGTGCATGCAACGCAGCATGCGGTGTGGCCTACGTCTGCCTCAACTGCCCTGCGTGCTTAGTGCGAGTTTTTTAACTACTCGATCGCGTTAACGTAAACTCATTATTCTATGGCATCGAGGAAGCGCCACCTAGCGACAAGTATGGAAATTAAAATTGCTGAGTGCAAGTTGTAATGGTTTACGCCGAGAAGTGAACACGTTTACCAGCCAAAACACGAATAAACGCGAGTGCGAGTTGTACTGTGACAGCGTTTTGCCAGTTCGAACGGTTAACTTACTCATACTCACTACTCAATGCTCGATTAACGCGGTAGTAAAGTTATTCGATTGGATCTGTCAAACTCGCACTAAGCACTCTGCCCTGTACTGAACTGTGCTGCGTCGCCTGGTCTCAGCATGCGCCCAGCCTTACCGTTGGTGTATCCGGCGCAGAACTTGTCGTTGCTCAGTACTTCCCAATAAGAGCTGGGCGTTTTCCGGAGACAGCTGTTGAGGTCCATATAGGGAAGCTCGACGGTTTTTAGCAGCGAAGACAAGTCGCCACCTCGCGATATCAGACCCCATCCGGCAATCTGAAAAAGTTAAGCATTAAAAAATTGTTATCTATGTTTGTTTTTAATTTTTTTTTGTAAACCAGAGGAGGTATATAATTTTGTTTGTTAAACCTAAATATAGTATTTTTAATCATAGTATCCTAAGGTTAACACGCACTAGACAAAATAAAAACTGTTTTTATACGGATTTTACGCGTTTATTTTACATTTTCAGGTTCCAGGTACTTTTTATCTTCCCCTTTGCTAATACAACCCCATTTTGTCGATGTATGTCCGCCTGGGACGCCCCTTATCAGCCCTTCCACTCACATTCGCAATATATATCTGTTTCGTCAATATCTCTTTCTTCATCCACTCCACAAAGCAACGCAACAATCCTTTCTCAATTTTACCGACACAAACCTTTCCCAAATTGCCATCCGCTAGCTGTTTTTCCTCTAAAGCATTGTCGAACTCCAAGCAGACTGGCCGCAGGTAGGGTTTGAACTCAAACGGCTGTGACAGGATCACCAAAGCGATGTCGTCCGCCAAGTTCCGATCCTCACCACGAAAGCTCTCCGGGATAACCAGCTCCTCAACCTGTTATAGGTTAACCTGTTACAAGCTGAGTTTTAGTGTCCTGACCGGTATTGCTGACCCATACAGTATAGTTGTTCTTAAAGAGTGACAGGTTCAAGCAGTATTTGACGCTTTTTGTGAGCTGCACAGTATATGCACAAAAACCAGACAAAGCATATACACATATTTTGAAGAAAAATCTATGAAATTTCAATGAAAAAAGGCATGCAAGTTACAGTAGACATAGTAAAAAATCTAAGTAATAATTACCATTATAAACTCCACTCTAGTCTAGTCTAGCCTTGCAAGCCTCCCCCATTCCGGACTTGGTCTCCGTGGACCAATCTATCTATACCTATACCTTCCCCAGGGAAGAGACCCGTGCCCCTCGATGGGGGCATAGTGGATTGATGATGATGATAAACTCCACTTACAAAAGAGAACTGCGCCGAGGGTTCCTTCTCTCGCCACGGTCGGTAGATCTTTCCGGCAGCTATCGCGAAGTTGGTTGCCGGGTACATCACGTTGAAGTACAGATCCCAGAAGCAGTGGGCAGCTGCGAAATGCCACGAATGCTAATTGAAAACCAGCGCTGATGGCTCATACTCTTGGCACATACTCAGCCTTGAGTTCACACCAAACTGACTGTCAGCCGCCGAAAGTGAGCGAGCGTTACCTACGCAGTTTATTGTATTTCCGTACATTTTCACATTTCACCGACAACACGTTATATATTACGATATACGTAGGCGCTGACATTCGGCGGTGGTTTAATACAGCGTGTGCTGACTGGCTATGCATATTAATATAGCGCGTCACTACGCGCCGCGGACACTGCTTGGCTACGTAATAATATAGCGCAACACTACGCCCCGCGGACGCTGATTGGCTACGCATTAATATAGCGCGTCACTACGCGCCGCGGACGTTAATTAGCTACGTATATTAATATAGCGGGTCACTACACCCCCCGGACGCTGATTGGCTACGTATTAATATAGCGCGTCACTTCGCCCCGCGGACGCTGATTGTCTACGTATTATTATAGCGCGTCACTACGCGCCGCGGACGTTAATTGACTACGTATATTACTATAGCGGGTCACTGCACCCCCCGGACACTGATTGGCTACGTATTAATATAGCGCGTCACTACGCGCCGCAGACGCTGATTGGCTAAGTACATTAATATAGCGCGTCGTTACGCCCCGCGGACGCTGATTTTTGGTTTGGTTTGGTTACGTAGGATTTAGCTACGTAGGTATTTTTACGTTTTCACTGGGGCTCACTGTGCCTGCTAACATTCGGCGGCTGACTATATGAGCTATGTAGATAGAATATTTTTTATTGTACACAGCAATTACAGAAACAGAAAATTATATAAAAATATAGTACAGTTGGCGGCCTTATTACTAAAAGGAAGAAGCGCTCGTGGCCTAGTCGAACAGAGTGATTGGAACCAATCACTTGAGTTAAGCAACAACAGGCGCGGTCAGGTGCGGGATACGCTTTAATGGCAGTAGTTATGTCAGAGGCCTTATGGGCGGCTTGATAACTTCTGACAGTAAGGCCCGTCACTGTCTTACAATCCTTCACCCCTTGGCCCCGCGGTGGATGTCCTAACCTTCCTGCGATGCAGGAAGAGGCCCCTGCCCCAGCAGTGGGGACGTACGAGGGTTGATATCGTCAACTAGTGTTTGGACGCTTGGAAGCTCCAGGTAAGCCTTCTATTACGGTTTAATTTTACTATCAAGTAAAATTAAACCGCAACATGCGTCGCAGGCCGAGCAAGGGTGTTGCGCTACCTACCAGATATCACTACGTTGCGGCTGACAATGCTACCTCCGCAGATGAGCTTATAAGGGCTGGAGGTGCGCTGGTACACTGCAGTGTGCCAAGGGAGCTCTCCGCGGCCCGCCGTCGCTCCACCTACAACCATGGGCTCCAACCGTGGCGTCGTACGCCCACATTCTGGCGATTAAACCGAATAAAAACATAAAAATCAATTGAAAACCCGACTGCGTAACGGATGCAGGATGGGTGACCACTATCGTGCTGTGGCTGTGGCTACTGCTAGTGTTAGTGGCATTTTTTCGTGCGCTTCCGTGCCTCGCAAGGCACGTTAAGCCGTTGGTGCCGGCTGTCATGTAACGGCGGTGGTTAAGCCATGTCAGATGCCTTATGGGCGGCTTGATAACTTCTGACAGTAAGGCCCGCCACTGTCTGACAATCCTCCACCAACCCCGACCGTGGCCATACTCCGCCACGGAGGCCAACCCCCGTGGTGGAGTATGACCTAACCTTGCTGCAATGCAGGAAGAGACCCGTGCCCCAGCAGTGGAGACATACAAAGGGTTGATATCAAGGATGATTATGTGGTAATTATTTTTTTTTTATTAAAAATGTAAACATTATTATTATTAAAATTACATATTAGGTACATGTGCTAATTACATTTAGTGTAAGTGGAAAAAAAATCAGCAAAATAGGATACTTACCCAAGGCTGAGAGGCACTACTTTTCCAACCACGGCTCAAGCAGCATTTAAGTTAAGTAGGCAAGTGATAATGAAATTGTAGTGACATAGACCGTACATATACTCGTATATACACTAGCTGTGCCCCGCGGCTTATCGATTTTCTCATGGGAATAGGATATTTTCCCGCAATAAAACGTAACCTAGTGTTAATCCAGGGTGTCAGCTAACTCCATACCAAATTTTATTAAAATTGCTCCAGCCGTTTAGACGTGAAGAAGTAACAAACACACACTCACAAACTTTCGCCTTTATAAAATTAGTGTGATTAATGTGATGTGATGATAATATACACCCGAAAAACATAACTCTCCCTTCTGTTGCAGCTGGGTAAACCTCTGAAATTGCAATACGATTGATTTGGAACATGACTCTCACGTTATGTTTGATAAATATACTTAGGGATTTCTTTGTTAAAACATGTTAGGATTGATAAATATATATTACGGGTACAGTGATATCGTTCCGATGTTAAACCTAACTGCAAATTAGGTAGTCGGGGCTGTAAGTAATGCAATTTGCTTAACCTAACTGCAAATTAGGTAGTCGGGGCTGTAAGTAATGCAATTTGCTTAAGTCAGATATCGCTGCCTGTACGTAATACAGAGAATAGTGTAAAGAGGTTCGAAATTTCACTGATGCCGTGAGTCGCCCATTGGCTCAATTGGTAGAGCGCACAGATAGCCAGAGGTTGCGGGTTCGAATCCCGGCATGGGTGAAATTTTTAGCCTCTAAATAGGTTTTTAAATATATTACATCTTTATTGTAAATAGTAAATTTGAAACATCATTACACGTTTCAAAGGCAACTCATCTCTAACCTCAGATCATGATCTGAGTCTCTAACAGAGATCTCTTCCAGCCAACCTTAGCATTGGGTGTTTAAATTAAGATATAGGTATCTAAGTGATTTTTTTGTTAAAACATTGATTCAATAAAAGTGAAATAATTGTGATAAGAATTATGTGCAAAGGGGGGCATATTCCTAAAGTTTCTTCCAGCTAGCTTAGAAATATTAAATGTTAAAAAAGAGCGGTTTAAGATAAATGAAATAAAACCTGAGAGCCAAATCTCACTTCATCAGCAAATAATTCGTATACGACTCTAAGGGCCAGTTTCTGAATTGAGAATTTCGCTAAGTAAATAGTTAACAGCGCTATCTCTTCAAATTTCTCAGCAAAGATCGTGACAGAACGTTACTTAAGTATTTACTTAGTGAAATACTCAACTCAGAAACAGGCCTTAAGGCTTACGACTTGAATTCTACATACAAAGTCGAGCGACAGCCAATAACTGTATTCTGAATGCAATGCTACATTAATTTTGAATGAGAAAATAAATGTCTAATGACTCTGTCGAGTTATCTTATCTTATTTTTGTGCGACAAATGTCTAATCCTTCGAATATTTTTCGTCGACGACGCTTTCAATACACACGGGCGAGAATCGGCTCCCTGTTAATATAATATAACGAGCGGTGGTAGCGGAGCGGTGTAGAACGCCGGCTTCTCAATCGGGAGGTCGTGGGTTCGAACCCCGGCATGTACCAATGACTTTGTTTTCTAAGTTATGTACATTTGTGAAATTATAGTAACAATACTAGCTGACTGTGAAGGAAAACATCGTAAGGAAACCCTAGTGTCTGAGGTGTTAGCGTACCTCAGCGCTTGCTACGAACAATGGCCCAACTATGAGGCTAAGTGCGGAAATCTCAGGTCTACTAACTAACTAACTAAGATAAGATTATTCTTAATTGTACACCAGAGCACATAATTATAAAACATGTAAAGAAGTAAAACTGGCGGCTGGAGCTTGCTAAAAGCAATTTCTTCTGCAATTCAATTTCAATGCCCTGTTTCTTCTAATATAAAAATCTCATGTCACGTGTATTTGGTCTCACCTGTAAATGATGATTCTATGTCAGTTTTGCCCAATATGGTGGAAATACTACCTGAAATAAACATTACATTAGATTAGAAGATATTAGATTAGATTAATGCTCTTTTTTATGTAGCCTTTAAACGTCTCTCCGCAGGGCACAGGACTTCTCTCAGAGAGAGAGAAATGAGCTTAATTTAATTAATGATGGGCTTGATTTTTTCAGATTTTATTACTAGCCATTAGAGAGTAAAATGTGATCAATAGTGATGTGAGTGAGTGCTGTACAATCCTAGACTGGGTTAGGGGATCCTAGTGGAAAGAGCGCCTGCTTTAGGGGTCGTCGTCGTCGTCAGGCTTACTAGTCCACTGCTGGACATAGCCCTCCCCTAAAGAGCGCCACGTTGTGCTGTCATAGGGGGTATTTAAAAACCTATTTAGAGGCTACTTAATAGGGGGTATTGCCCATAATCCCCGCGCTGGGCATGCGGGTTGGGGATCGCAGTTCGGTGGAAATGTACTGCAGGGGGCGCTGCTGCCCACCTTTTACGACACCCTCTAGTCGCCTTTTACGACACCCTCTTTTACGGCCTCTGACATGGCTTAACAATGACAGTAGTTAAGCCATTTCAGAGGCCTTATGGCCGGCTTGATAACTTCTGACAGTAAGGCCCGCCACTGTCTTACAATCCTCCACCATCCCGGACTTGGTCCCCGTGGTGGAGTATGGCCTAACTTTCCTGCGATGCAGGAAGAGACTCGTGTCCCAGGGTTGATATCGACTCGACTTTAAGACACTAGAAAAAAGAGCACGTAATGGTTGTAGGGCGGTAAAACGGAAAAAAATAAGATAGACTTTGGAAGAGGCGGATGATAAATAAAAGCGAAATTTCGAGCGTCTTTTCGACGCTATATTCCATTTTCACAACAAAAAAACATGGCCCAGCAAAAGTCTGAGGGGGTGAGGGGAAAAAAATACGTAGAAATGAATAGAATAGAATAGAATATAATAGAAAAAACATTTATTCAAATAACACGCAAACACACATAAAATCTTATAAATAATAACATGGCCAGTTAAAGAACACACTTAAGGCACAGATTAGATAATCTTAAGGTAAGAAATACCATTAGGTAATTAAAGTAATAGTTAAAATCACACAGCAGTGGCAAAGTGAGCTAAGCTGGTGGAGGCTCTGTGTGTCATGGTAGGTACCAGAAAAGGTTCTAGACTCAGCATACTCGTATATGTCCCGGGCTGTCAGTGGACAACGTGGACAACTCGTGTCACTCCGTGTCACTCCCATGACTGACAAAGAGTATACAACCCACAGACTATCTATATAGAGATAACCACCTCATGACTGACTCGTCATTGGCAAAAACCGTACTCCGTAGAGGGAGTAAAACTATAGAGCAAGCCACAGCGCACACATACAAGTTTTAAATGAAACAAACTTCGTAGCGACCATGGGTGAGAAAGAGATAGAGTAAACAGCAAAAGTGTAACTGCTTTTTTTGTTTGCCCCCAGTGTCAAGTTGACGTTTTTGGGGGCAAACAAACGACAAGATTTTGAAAATTTTATCATATTTAACGCTACGCTAGCCGTTTCGAGGAGCAACCGTGTATTTGTGAAATGATATATTAAAAGTGACATAAATAGAGAAAGTATGGTGAATTGTAGTGTACTTGTATGCAGAAATCTTTAAGAAAGAGCTTTGGGGGAAGTTTCCTTTGATAGGTAAGTAATTATTGTGTTTCAATTATTGTTAAGCCCAAAGTTGCCTTATGTTGAGTATTTTAGTTAAGTTTCAACTAGTAGCTTTGCAACTAGTCCGTAAGAAAAGCAATTTAATAGAATTTTCTTTCCTAACCTAAAAAAACGAAGAGTAAAAAAATGTTGCCATCCGTTTATGTCGAAAATCCCGATCATTACTTGACCGTGTTGGCAGACGTTATTTATAAGCGACCGTACGATGGGAAAATAAAAAGTAGTATTCCCTAAGAAGGCTGCTAAAAAAACAGAACGTTTTCAGAACCTTTGTTTTATTACTATAAAGTAAACAATCGATTAAACATAAACACACTATTTTTAGGTTTTTATTTATCCCCGTAAAGGGTTTTACTGTAATGTTAATATTATTGCTCTTGTTTGAGAAAAATCCACACAACACCCATAACGCTTAATATGTTGTTTTGCCAAAAGTGTGCCGTTTAGAGTTTCATTGCTCAGCCTATTTCGGATCTTTGTTTTAATAAGATTGACTGAACTGAAGCAGCGTTCATAATCTGTGTCACAAAAACGAGTAACCGGTAACGTCGCACATTAGTTAGATTTACCTTAAGGGTTGCTACTTAGTAAGTAAAAGAATAAATAGTGACGTGCTATGTTGGTATTAGTACTTTGGTTGCATAAAATCTAAAAAAAGTCATATGTTTACGTACGATTTCTGCCCCTTGATCGTACGAGTATATGCAACATAAATGTAAAACATCGTATGAATACGATTTTAATCGTATATCTGGCAACGCTGCGTGATCATTACTTAACTCGAAGTCCCAGACTTCGACGACTTGTCCTTGTACAGTTAAGTTACAAACGTAATCAAAATATATTATAAATCTTTAATACTTAATGTATCGTTATTAAAAATCAAGTGTACCTAAAACTATAACCCGGGCTTGGCCGCTGCGGTGGAGTATGGCCTAACCTTTCTGCGATGCAGGACCCGTGCTCCAGAGTTATGGACCTCGTACAAGGGTTGATATCGAAATCTATAATAAAAACAATAGAGACAGAAACATTACGGCTACAGCACTGAATTACCAAATATAATATCCTGATGCTTTGTTAGATAGCTGCATCGCCTTCCTATGTGACTTGTTGCCCATATAATTTTTCAGCATTCATTCCACTCAGCAGAAAATGTTTCAACTCGAATTTATCGCAAGAACCCTTTCGGTGTTTTTGTGCATTCTGCCGCAAGCAATGTGCCCTTGAATTCAGTATAGAATTCAAATTTGAATTTGTATCAATGAATCTCGTACAATACCGTCTAGCCGCGATCGTTTATTAGGTAAAACGTAATTACCTTATTTCCCTAATAAATAATCGACCCGTTCAATATACAACAGCTATGTATGAGTATCGCGAATAATAATACTAAAGTTATTACTTATTATATTTTAATGTATTACAGTATTTATTAATATTAGCAATGTTTCTTTTCCAGATTTCTTCAAAATAGTTCTTTTCTGGAAAAATGGGTGCTAGCATTTAGAATAGAGAACTGGTCACCTACATCAAATGCTCGAATATGCTCTCTACATTTCGACAAAATGTACATTTTGGTGGTCTGAGGTACCCTTCAAAAGATTTTTTATATGGTAAATTTTTATATGAAAATTAAACTTAACTTGTAAAATTTAAACGTGTAAAATAAAACGTATTTTTAATTATACAAAATGACAATTGTTTATAAAACGTTTGCTACGTTCTGCAAACAATTGTCAGACATGTATGATTAATAAAATTCAAAACTAAATCTGCATTTTTATTCATGGCCTATGAACGACTGAAATATTTTATCCCTCATTACGGCAATTCACTTTTACTGTGGCAACATTCACGCACACAAACAAATAATATTCACCGACGTGAAAACGGTTACACTGTGCCTTGATCTGTACTCCCTCTACGGCAAAAACATAGTCGTTCAAATTAGGACCGATTTGAGTTGCCATTAATAAAAAAAAGCTCGTGACGCTGGTATTCTGCCAGAACCTGCTTAAGTGACGTACGAACAACCAAAGCAAACATTTGGTATAGAGAACCAAAAATATCTGTCTAAATACCTGGCTGTGTTGAAATATTAGGTAATAAACGGATGGTAAATTGGTGGCACAATAGATTATAAAACAACACTTCTTAAGTTAAAAAACGAGTAAGTAACTCACCTCACAGATAAACCTATACAGGTTTCAGTGAAGGGTTTTTTTTTTGTATTTAAATAGTATTCTTGAATAAATACTAATAAAAAAAAAATTGTTCTTGAGAATTCTTAACAAAAGAGGTTGAACGTGGCTCGCTCTCATTTCTCCATCCATCGAACTTTCTACTGTTCATCTTCAAGGAGGTATTTATTTACAAAGAGTTTGATGTAATTAGTCACAAAAGAGTTTTGCAACGTAGTGCGTAGCTGGCAATGCCACCAATAATTTTATTTTGACCACAATCAAAGAGTATATAACCACTACGACAATATCAGCTGTTTTCACTTCATGACCTGAGCTGGTAGAGAAATTAATTTAGCGCACTGCACATTCAATAGCTCATCAATCTTTACATTCGTGTACTTTATTCGCTTATACTACGGCTCACATTGCAACTAAACTGTAGGGGTTGATCTACTGTTATAATTATTATTAAAATTCTTTATTGCATAAACATTTTGCACTTAGCATTATCTACCAGTTAACCTAAGTTTACTGTACGCTTTACGAACAAGACTAGAATAATGTAAAAAATTTACTTACCAAGGACCGCACAAAACACGATGCCACACTTTACGAACATTATAACTGTTTTTTCAACGGATTGACATGCTTAACGAGAAGTTCGTGAGGATTATTTTATACCTAATCGCAAGAATCCTAAACGGATTTTTGCAATAAAAAAAAAACTTTTAACAACTTTTTGTTTAATGTTGTGATCTTCTTCTAGGGCGTCGCCCACAGGAATAATCGCTCATATTCTTAGAGTTTATTTGAGAATTGAAGTAGCAGTAAAATGAGATCCCCAATTACATTTGCGTTGCAAAATAGCTCGTAACGTCAATGAGCAGGGTGCACGCGTACAGTCCGACGTGCTCTCAACTGTACTAAATTATCTTCGACTGTGCGACGATAGCCTTTGCCATGAAGTTACATTCAGGGGCACGCGTCTCTTAAATGCACAATTGCACAGTCATTGTTATTGTGATAGCACAATGCTAAAGCTATCTTTTAAAATATCCAAATTTAATTTATGTACCTACTGTGCGAGAGACTTCTGTAGTAGTGTAGTAGTCCTAGCATTGAATTTGAAATGAACAAACATCCAATGAATCTGGGACTTAATCGATTTCCGCAAAAAACTCAGAATAAGAACTATAAAGCATAGAAGGAGCCGTAAAATATAAAGTGAATAGTGAATAGCTGTCCTTGGTACTCTTGCAATGATTCTTTGTGCCAGAAAGAGACAGCTTTAGTATAGTTATAGAGGGTTTTTGATTGTTTTGTCAAAAGTGCTAGATTCTTGGACTTAGGTTCCTGTTAGATGATTCTAAAGACAGCTACTTACTATATTTATTATTTTAATTTTTTTAGTGCATTAACCCGTGCTAAGGGCAATTTTAAAAACCTATTTAGAGGCTAAAAATCCCACCCATGCCGGGATTCGAACCCGCGACCTCTGGCTATCCGTGCCAGTGCTCTTCTAACTGAGCTTAATGGGGACGCACCGGCATCAGTGAAATTTCGAACCTCTTTAAAATACTCTCTGTATTACTTACAGGCAGCGCCATCTATCAGAAATACGGGGTACTTCGGTAAAATGTACAACTTCCACTATGTTATTATTTATTAGACTCTGGACCCTGATAAGCAACAGAGGAAACATGTCGTTTGGAAAACCAGTTCTTCGGACTTAAGGAAAACGAATATGAGTCTGGTGATACCCAACTGGTTTTGATCGTGAGGCCTTCCACTATTCCACTAAAACACTCCTAGAAGCGCTCGTAGCCTAGGCGAACCGAGTGATTGGAATCAATCACTTGAGTTAAGCAACAACAGGCGCGCTCAGGTACAGGATGGATGACTGCCCCGTGACTACCGCTAGTGGCATTTTTCGCAAGGCACGTTAAGCCGTTAGTGCCAGCTGTCATATAATGGCAGTCGTTAAGAAATGTCAGAGGCCTTACGGGCGGCTTCATAACTTCTGACAGTAAGGCCCGCCACTGTCTTACAATCCTCCACCAACCCGGACTTGGCCCCGTGGTGGAGTATGGCCTACCTTCCTGCGATGCAGAAAGAGACCCGTGCCCCAGCAGTGGAGACATACAAGGTTTGATAACGATAACGAACTCCTAGAAGTGTGTTATTTAACCCTTAATAAAAATACGATTCCACTGTAACACTCCTACATTGCTTCCGGCCCCACAGTAGGAATCCTGTGTCGTGGGTACCAGAAACAGCGACGTCACAAACATGTAAACATCCAAGACCTGGGTTTTTTTTGTCCCCAGCCTGGGATCAAAAGAATGTTAAAATTCCTCGTGGTCAAATCAGTTTGACTACTAATTTTGACCACGAGGAAGGAACGAAAAAAAAAAATCTACGTGTCATGTCCGTAGAACAATGCGCTTACCGACCTTCCTCACGTCACGTTACTAACGTATGTAGCAACAGTGTGGTTACGTCTTTAAGGCGAGGCGCATGCTGAGACGCAGGCGACGCAGCACAGCGCAGCGCAGGTCAGCGCAGATTTTGTAAAGCATGGAACGTCATTGAGCTACCTACGTACGCTGCGGTGCAGGCACGTGCGACGCAGACATGTGATCACATGTGTCTGCCCCTGCTTTGCGTCTCGTTGTAGTGCCGGCACAGATTTCTGGGCGACGCGTATACAAGTCGAGGCGTGTTTACTAACAATTTTGTTGCAATGACAGAATATTTAATTGAATTAGTTCGCTGTGAACCTTGTTTGGTATAATACAAATCCAGACTATTCAAAAAAGACATTGAATGGGTGAGAATTGCCAAGGAATTGAGCGAATAGTTGCGTCGCAGCATGCGGAGGGGGCCTATGTCTGCCTTAACTGCCCTGCCCTGTACTGAACTGTGCTGCGCTGTACTGCGTCGCCTGCATTTCAACATGCGCCTAGCCTAAGCGTCGCAAAAATCAAACCAGTTATACCAGTATGAGGAAAACATGGCACTTTAGTAGTGGCCTTTTTGTTGATACACGCCGCGATGCGAGTTCATTTCTGGTCACTCGATAGCTGGAGATAAATAAAATTAATTGAGAGTACCTACTTTAACATCTTTAGGCTTCTGTGTCTGCGTGAGCTGTGCAGTGATCAGTGATTGTTTAGACACTATTTGAAAGGATTAATTGAAGTATTCTGATGCACTAAAAATGATTTTTAAATTATTTTTGTGCCTCTGTCTGGCGAGAGGCGGCTTTGGGCAGCTAAGGGGTGAGTGCCTCCTTTGTTTATATGTATTAATCATGGGATTTTTTGCTAAGAAGTGAACTATTATTATTATTAAATTCTTTATTGTACCCGTAAAGATTGTACAGTTGGCATGCTTCATACTATAATAGTATTGTAAGTAAGTACAAAACAAAATAATTGTCAAAATACAGGACCACGTAGTTTGGCTATTAGTTGAATAGAGTGATTTTGTAAAGCCCTCAAAGCTAATAATACCCCGCCTGAATGTTGCTCTTTAAGGTGAGAAATAAACTTTTACCCTACTTTTATTCTAGCCAACCAACAGGTGACGTGGAAAGCTACGTTCATAACAATACGTGATATAATTTTAATGAACATAGTCACATAGTAGTAAGGCCCGCCATTTTCTTACAATCCTCCACCAACCCGGACTTAATAACTTCAGACAGTAAGGCCCGCCACTGTCTTACAATCCTCCACCGACCCGGACTTGATAACTTAATAACTTCAGACAGTAAGGCCCGCCACTGTCTTACAATCCTCCACCAACCCGGACTTGATAACTTAATAACTTCAGACAGTAAGGCCCGCCACTGTCTTACAATCCTCCACCAACCCGGACTTGATAACTTAATAACTTCAGACAGTAAGGCCCGCCACTCTCTTACAATCGTCCACCAACCCGGACTTGGCCCCCGTGGAGTATGGTCTAACCGTCCTGCGATGCAGGAAGAGACCCGTGGCCCAGCAGTGGGGACATACAAGAGTTGATATCGGAGTTAAACGTTAAAAACTTTTTGATAAAGAAAATTAAATAACTACCTACAAAATCTGTTCTTTCTAATCAATTTGTATACCGTTAAACATCATTTCACAAACAAATAATTTATTATACATGTGAATTGGTAAAACAACTCAAGGTATCAACAACTTTCGAAAAAATGCATATGTACTTTATTCACACAAACATTTTAGTTAAATCACGTAGTAGGTACTTTTTTTTTTTATCTTTATTAAGAACTTGGTACACAAAAGAAAAGCGACCATGTCGTCCTAGTAATGCTATATCCAGTAATACTTGTGTAATAAGTCTCTATACACGACTAAAGTTGATTAAATATTTGTCCTAGCTTTTAAACCAATTTTTACCAATTTGTATAAAATTTTGGCCTCTTCTGAATTGGGAAAAGCAAGAACAACGTTACAACCTCCTATAGTACTAAATATCGCATTATTACATACTAAGTTTCTTGCTGTTTCGTTTCGAACACATTTCACTAAAATATGATACAATGTACGTCTTCAATTACCTCACATTCTGCGCAGTTTGGAGACGGCACTTTTCTCATCATGAAGGCAAATTTATTAAGTGGGATGTGACCGGATCGAACTCTAAATGCAATTACTAGTGAAAATCTATCTAGGTTAGCAGTCTCAAACCACGGATAACGAAAAGGTTCGGATCGAATTGTTTTATACCAAATCCCCTTAAGTTGTGACACACTATTATAATATTCAGACCAAAATTTATAGATATTTTCTTTAAGTGTCGGTAAGATATCAGTATAAAATGGCAAAAACTTCTGAGGAATACCGTCTGACACGGCCTCCCTCGCCAATCGATCCGCCTCTTCGCTACCATATAATCCCACGTGTGATGGCATCCATTGAATAATTACTTTTTTATTAAATCTTTCTGTCTTAGGGATTCCAGGATAGTGTAGGCAATCGGGACTCCTCGAAAGCTCGAGGTGCACCGAGCCACATGTTGAAGTGCACTCCTAGAATCCGTCAAGATAACAAATTTTTCGCAGTCAACACTCATTATATACGACAGGGCTTCTGACAGCGCAAATAACTCAGCATACATAATGGAAACATCAGCTTCGATTTTAAATTTAATTTTCGTCTGAGATTGTGGGTCAAATATTGCCGCACCTATGTCAAGCCTCTCCTTTGAGCCGTCTGTGTATATTTTATAAAAGTCAGAGTACGAATTATTCAACAACTCACAGCATTTGTCTCTAAGGTACTTAGGACCTAAAACTTTTTTGGATTTGGTGACTCCCTCTATGAAGCATAGGACCGTACTATTTACATTGATATTGCATTGGACCCATGTGTCTAGGGAAAACATGTTTAAAATTTTTGACGTATGAATAGGATTTTCTTTTAGCATTTCATGAATCTTAGTTAAAAGTGGTTTCTTTTTATTGCTCCAATAACCAGGTTTCTTGCACTGATCACTCAATTGAGCAATAACTTCTATATTATTATGATCCTCATCTAAAGCCCGCGATCTCAACCAGAACCATCCTCCCAAGTATTGTCTGCGCAAATGGAGTGGATGTAAACACAATTCATTTTCCATCACGTGGATTGGAGTGGTTTTGATAAATCCGCCTATAATACGCATAGCCTGATTTTGTACCTTTTGGAGTTTGCATAAATGACTTTTTACACCAGTATTATACAGGAAACTTCCGTAGTCCAGTCGACTTCGTATAACCGAAATATATATCCTTCGCAAATGCTTAGGATGTACCCCCCAACTAGAGCCAGCTAATACTTTGAGTATATTCAAAAATTTTAAAGTCTTCTGCGTAATTTCATTGATATGCTTCCCCCACTTTAAAGATCTATCGAGCCATAAACCTAAATATTTGACACAGTCTACCAATTGTAATTGTGTGCCCTTGAGGCTAATATTAACTTCCTGTCTATTGAAACCTCTCCGGAATAAACATACTTTAGTTTTCCTCTCAGATATTTCCTGGCCAAGCATTTCAATGAGTTCACAGAAGACATTCACGGCTGCTTGCAAATTTACGCATCCTTCGCTTATTGATTTATATGAACCCTAAAGTACAAAATCATCGGCATACTGCGAAATAAAAACATTAACAATCTCATGACATATATGCATAGTTACAACGTTGAATAATATTGGAGATAAAGGATCACCTTGTGCAAGACCACGACCCGTTGTTCTTGTTAAGGTAATGGCATCCGAATGTTTTACGTTTAGCTCTCTACGCTTTAAATATTGCCAAAGATAGTTACATATCCTATTTCCTACTCCAATATTATCCAAAGTATTTAATAAGACATTTATATCAACATTATTATAAGCGCTGCTTATATCTACGAAACATCCTAAGGTTATCAAATTAGAACCATATCCCAATTGAATGTGTGAAACAAGTCGACTTAAGCTGTCTAGGCATGAACGCGACTTTCTAAAGCCTACAGTATTGGTGGAAAAAACTTTTTTATGTTCTAAAAACCACTCCAATCTGTGTTTTAAAATTGTATGAAATACTTTGCACGGACAAGATATTAGCGCTATGGGCCTTACTTCCGAGTAAGCTTGATTATCATGACTCGCCTTAGGTATAGGAACTATTTTAGTTGTTCTCCATTGAAAAGGCACAGAACCCTCTGCGAGAAACTTGTTGTAAATATCAACTAAAATTTGCTTACCAATAGCAGGGACATGTTTCAACATCGAAAAAGAGATACCATCATCACCTGGGGCCGTATCCTTAACTTTAATAGCACGATCTAATTCATGAACCGAAATATTTTGATTGAGATTTTGATTGAAAGAATTGAAGACTGGATCTCTTGGTGAGACAAAATCAGGGGATAACTCATGCAGAAGTTTCATGGCTTTATCTTCATTATTAGTAGGTACTTACGAGTATGTAACATTCTACATAGTCAATAATATTGGCCTTTTGCATCTGCGTAATGAGATGATTTACACAGCGTCCAGTGGCATCTTCACCCACACACTAGATGGGTGAAGGGACCACTCGGATGCTGTAGTGCCTGGGACATGGTTGAGAAATGTTCCATAGGACAGATAAGTCCATAACCAATATTGTAAAACATATAAACATTAATTATAAACCTGTATTTTATCCAAATAAATAAATTAAATTATAAGTAGATGGAGTAGGCTTGCCCAGCGCCTATACCATCCTGACAGCTTAGTCGGCCTGGCCCACAGGAAAGACTAGTCAACACGTACGGAGCCAACTATGCCGCGGGTTTCCTCACGATGTGTTCCTTCACCGTTAGCGTGTAGTATTGCGACTACAAATTAGCAAATGTACGTATCTTTGAAATTAAACAAAGTCATTGGTACATGCCCGCACTGGGTATCGAACCTGGAGCTCTCGCTTGCCAGTCCATTATTCTACCCACTGAGCTACCGCCGCTATAGTCTAATTAAAAAAAACTTAATACATATTAAACTACCTTCGTTACGACATATGGTAACCACTTACGACCTATGGTAACCACTCAAGGACGTCACACAATGTGAAAACACACTGAGACTACCAACGCTATAGTCTAATATTAAATTAAAAGAAAAACTTAATATATATTAAACTACCTTCGTTACGACATATGGTAACCAATATTCTCTGTACGTAATACAGAGAATATTGTAAAGAGGTTCGATATTTCACTGATGCCGGTGAGTCGCCCATTAGCTCAGTTGGAAGAGCGCTGGCACGGATAGCCAGAGGTCGCGGGTTCAAATCCCGGCATGGGTAGAATTTTTAGCCTCTAAAATAGGTTTTTTAAAAATATGGTAACCACTTATGACCTATGGTAACCACTCAAGGACGTCATACAATGTGAAAACACACTCAGACTGAGGCCACTTGCACAATTGTACAGCGGCCTCCAGTTGGAATGGAACCCACGACCTCTGTCTTGGTAACCAGCACCTTAACGGCTAGTCCAACGAGGCAGTCTATTATGCTAGTAAAGTTTGTATTAAAATAAAATAATAGTAACAAATAGCGCGATCGATCGTGGTACGCTCGTGGCCTAGTCAAACCAAGTTATTGGAATCAATCACTTCAGTTAAGCAACAACAGGCGCGGTAAGGTGCAGGATGGGTGACCGTCCTGTGACTACCGCTAGTGGCATTTTTCCGAGCGCTTCCGCGCTTCGCAAGGCACGTTAGGCCGTTGGTGTCGGCTGTCATGTAATGGCAGTCGTTATGCCATGTCAGAGGCCTCATGGGTGGCTTGATAACTTCTGACAGTAAGACCCGCCTCTGTCTCACAACCCTCCACCAACCCGGACTTGGCCCCCGTGGTGGAGTATGGCCTAACCTTCCTGCGATGCAGGAAGTGACCCCTGCCCCAACAGGGGCATACAAGGGTTGATATCGATCGTGGTACAATTCTGTTAGCTTTTAGAATATAGGTACCTCGGCTACTATCGGATAGAATCGGATATATTCGTGTAATAGAAGCATCGGAACTAATATGACACTTAATTAAAATAAACTTAATAAGAAAAGTTTTATACAGAGCAGGAAGTAGTATTACACTCGTGTGCTTTAGGCGAAAACCGAAGCCTACTCTAGAGCCCGAGGTATACTCTAAAAGCTATCAGACTGTTTCAACCTTGTAACTTTGTAGGCATGCAGTTGGATCATCATCCTCCGAGTTTGTTATATAAGTACCTATTTACCATCGGAATTACTTGCGTCATCTTAAAAAAACCCGCAGTAGCCGGGGTTTTCCAAACAGTTTGCATCTAACTTCACTATGTTTTAAACTGGACTTAACAAAGAAGTGGCTTCTAGATTACATTATTGTTTTTGTAGTTTGAATGAGTTTATACTCTAAGGTATGATATTGAATAATTTTAATGTGTTTGTGTCTTAATAAAGTGTCTTAGTTTAGAAAAGAGCTTAAAATGATTGATATTCATGTTACTTGTTTGTTTAACATTTAACGTAACCATAGACAAAGATGTCTATGACATAACATAACATTTACATACAGGCACATACATTGCTTCTGGCCCCACACTAGGATACCCGGTGTCGTGGGAACCAGAAACAACGACATCACAAACATGTAAACATCCAAGACCTGGACTTTTTTTTTTGTTTCCAGCCGGGATTCGAACCCGGGACCTCTTGCATGGTAGGCAGACCCGCTACGCCACAGAGGTCGTCAAACTTACTACACGTTTACTACACAAGCATTTCTCACACTGTGAGAAATGCTTGTGTAGTAATTCTATTCTAATATTTTTATATTGTAAACTGTAGAAAGCGCTGCTGATTATACATGTAACTAACCTTAATACTAACTTTAAGTTAAGCAAATGCTTTTTGTATAACTGTTTGTTTTCTCTAATAAAATAAAAATAATATTTATTAGATACGATAACGATACGATACATATCGTGCCACACGGTTTTTTGAGTACAAGGTACTGCCACTATTTATTCTGTGGCAACCTTTATGTCAATAAGAATAAAATATTACTAATAATTCAATTATTACGCCTTAATAAAAAAGTCTTAATTTAGCTTTCAAATGGTCTGTTTTTTTTTCTTTCGTCATATTAGTGTTTTTTTTTTGTTCCTTCCTTTGTTATTATAGGTATTATTTCCTTTTTTCTTCTTTTCCCTTTTTTTTCATTTTTTTTAATGTAAAAACCCATTTACAAAGATAACCTTAACAATAAATCCGTGGAAACATAATAAAAACATGACTATAAGCAAGAGGCATAATAAATAACAAAGTAAAGTCGAGATCGATATCAATACTTAATTTTTTTAAATAAAAAAAAATAAAATATCCAAAGCTCATAAAAAATATTACCAATTAAAATAAACTTGTCGTGTTTTCCACCGGGGCCGGCGGAAAACACGACAAGTTTCTCTCTGTCTACTCCGACGAGTAGTCACAAGCAAGGCGCCAAGGTACAAAATAAAAGTAATTAAAATTATTATATATATATATAAAAAAAAATCTTAAACTACCACTCGCTCGGACCGACTAAAGATAAATTTGTAAAAAAAAAAATTTAGAAAACCTAGAGGGTTTGTGGTGTCTGGCACGCCCGGGCTAAAACCGGCCCCCATTCGCCCTTGAGGCCGCGCGCGTCACCCCCAGGGCGAAAGCAAGGAAGGCCTCTCGACTCTTGGAGTCGGCCATAAAGGCGGCGAACGCTTCGCACCTCACCGCTTTTCCCAGGCGTATCTCGCAATCGGCCCTAGCAGCTCCAAAACGGGGACACTCCTCTAGCAGGTGCTCCAGCGTTTCGGGAGTCTCGTCATCACAGATGCAGGACTGAAATTAGGAACCTCCACCCTCAAGCTCGCGGGCAGTGCCACACGGTTAGCCAGAGGTTGCGGGTTCGAATCCCGGCATGGGTGAAATTTTTAGCCTCTAAATAGGTTTTTTAATTTCATGATCGGTTAAAAAAAACCATAACGATAATGTTTTTTTTTCAGTTGACGACAAGTGTACATCTAAAGATGGCGTCGAGGGTGTATGCAAAACAGCAATGAACTGTAATCCTGCCGTCAAGTGAGTGAAAGACCTCTGCGCCTGCGCATCCCAACAAATTAACAAGTTTATTATTAAAAAGTGGTCCCGGACTTGGTCCCCGTGGTCTAGTATAGCCTAACCTGCCTGCGATGCAGAAAGAGACCCGTGCCTGCGCCCTAGGCCGACTGAGCTGTCTGGATTGTATTTTTGTTTGGCAAGCAATATAACAGGCACTACAGCGTCCTAGTGGTCCCTTCACCCATCTAGTGTGAATGAAGGTCCAACTGAATGTTTTTTGTTTTTTTAATAAACTTTCTGTAACTTAGATCTTTTTGTATCGTTATGACAGTTTTAATTTAGAGATGTGAGTGGGTATGTGTGTGTGTGTGTTTGTGTGTGAGGGTGTGTGTGTGTGTGTGTGTGAGGGTGTGTGTGTGTGTTAGTGTCAGTATGTTAGTGAGGGTGTCCAAGAGTGAGTAGCTGTAGAAAAGACTACGAATAATAATTAATTGTATTCTTTTTAATGCACTAACCCGTGCTAAGGAGAATAATTTTAACAACCTATTTAGGAGCTGAAAAACGAGGCACGGTTCGTCGCGGGTTCAAGTCCCGGCATTAGTGGAATTTTTAGCCTCCAAATAGGTTTTTAAAATTTATTTCTTGTACTTTTCAGGGAGATAAGGAAACAAGAGTACCACACGTTCAATCGCTGCGGTTTCGATGGCTTGGACGAGATCGTGTGTTGCGTCGAGGACGGCTTCGGCGATAGAACTGGTTAGTGGCATTTTGATATCAACCCTTGTATGCCCCCACTTCTAGGGCACGGGTCTCTTCCTGCAGGTATAGGCCATACTGGCAGAATACCAGCGTCACGAGTTGTACACTGACAGCCCGGGACATTTGCTGAGTCTAGAACCTTTTCTGGTACCATGACACACAGCAGAGCTCCTCCACTAGATAAGCTCACTTTGCCACAGCCGTGTGATTTTAACTATTTATGTATTGGTGTTACCTTACCTTAAGTGTGTTCTGTAACTGGCCATGTTATTATTAATAAGATTTTATGTGTGTTGTGGTATTTGAATAAAAGTTTTTCTATTCCATTCTATACTCCACCACGAGGGCCAAGTCCGGGTAGGTAGAGGTTGGTTGGTTGGTGACATTTATACTTGAACTTTTTGATACAATCCAGAAAAATACAGGAACATTGCCGAAGGTGACCTGTCAGGATCGTGACACTTGGCAGTCCCTGGTCTCTGCCTACTCTGAGATACAGACGTGAGGTTATGTTATGTTTGACAGGAAATATTTCTTCGATATCAACCCTTGTATGCCCCACGGGTCTCTTCCTGCATCGCAGGAAGGTTAGGCCAAACTCCACCACGGGGTTGGTTGTTGAGGAACTCCGGGTTGGTTGAGGATTGTAAGACAGTGGCGGGCCTTACTGTCAGAAGTTATCAAGCCGCCCAAAAGGCCTCTGACATGGCTTAACGACTGCCATTACATGACAGCCGGCACCAACGGCTTAGCGTGCCTTGCGAAGCATGGAAGCGCTCGGAAACATACCACTACCGGTAGTCACGGGACGTTTACCCATCCAGCACCTGACCGCGCCTGTTGTTGCTTAACTCAAGTGATTGATTCCAATCACTTGGTTCGACTAGGCCACGAGAACAATATGACGTTCCGTCATGTTTAACGCCGCTCGTAAAGCCACGGCCACGGCTTAAATGGCAGGCCGCGCCAGACCTTAGCACGCCTTTTTAAAAACCTATTTAGAGGCTAAAAATTCCACCCATGCCGGGATTCGAACCCGCGACCTCTGGCTATCCGTAAATAGGTTTTTAAAATTTGTCCTTAGCACGGGTTAGTGCATTAAAAAGAATATCATGTGGGTACAGCGATATCATATCAAGCTAAATCATGCTATCAGGAAATTCGCGCACTGTGCATGAAAGAAGAAAGAAAATAATTATGTTTATTTACGAACGTATGTATGTAAGTTAGGTGGACCATGGAAGGCTACTCTAACGATTAAACACTTTTTATTCGTTTATTTACTGGATAAATGAAGGAAACAAATTATTAAGTCATACTTTGTTTTATTGCGCACCATAAAATTTCCTTTATTTTTACGTAACTTTAATCACTATTTATTAATAATACGTTTCATAAATCTCTTCTAAATGGCCTTGCAAGGAACACGGCTCCAAACAAGGCCAATATTATACATCAGTCGTTAAACTTAAAAATAGAAAGGTGATAATATATATTTCCGCTTTTACCTACTAAAACTACATAATAAGCTACATCGTGTAAGTGAAACATTAAATGCTCAATATATTTTAATCATTCATAAAAAACTTAACGGACATTACTTGAACACCATCGTGTAACTAAGAATATATTAATAAAGGTTATTTAAAAATAGTATTATTAAGTATCAATCAGCAACAAATAGCATGCCAAGGTGTTTTGTAATGAAATTAAAAGCTTTTTTTATCCAAAATGGCCTTCTTATGGGTATGTTCTTTGTAAGGCCACAATGTTCCTAAGAAGGCCAAGCTAACAATTAAGTATGACTATGACTATTTCATACTAATTAATACTATAAAATATTAGAAAGCACAGAGTGCTATAATTGTAAAAACTTATTATGGCACATAAACGCTTTTTCGAAAAAAATATAAACGCTTAAAGTTTCCGTTCCTTGTGAGGCCCATCTGCCGTAGCAAGGCCAACGGTCAAATTTTTAGTTGGCCTTATAAGGAACTACTGGCCATCCTAGGAACATTGCCAATATTTAAATTTAAATCGAGTCAAAACCGTGTTTTTATTCTTTAAAAACCATAAACATAGCTTATACAACAATTCACAGAAAAAATATGAGATAATAATGGGTTATTGACTAAAAACTTACGTTTTGCTGTGCGGGCGCAACGTCGACGACCGAAGTCTATGAAGCGTGAGCTCGCGATGCCAAAATAACGGCGCGATCGTCAACAAGTGTTTGGTTTAACTGTGGGAGCCTCGTTTACAATAATTAAGTAATAGTTTTTTACCTACCTACTTGTTTTACATGCTGTGTGGTGTCGGCCTAGAGAATAGCACCATCGCCTATTACGTATCGTAATAGGCGACTAAGGGACACAAACTGGGGGGTGGGTAGCAGAGCCCCCTGCACTACAATTCATTCAATTCATTCAGGCATTACCCCCCTAGGATAGCACAACGTGGCGCTCTTTAGGGGAGGGCTATGTCCAGCAGTGGACTAGTAAAGCCTGACAACAATGTTTTAACACAGATTTTTACTCTCATAATATTACTTAACAAAATTCTTGAAATTATTATTATTATTTCTTTTTTATAACTAACTGCATTACTTATTATTAATAGGTTATTATTAATGAGCCGTTTTCAGTACAAGTTCACAAAGCCATTCACAGATGGCGCGGACAGGCGTGGCCATAGAAGAACCGGAATGCGGCTGTCAAACTTATTCGGTGCTAAGCAAAATTTTACAGACGTGTCCCTGTGCCAATGTGGGACTCACAAGAATTGCGCCTACCCACTAAACACCACCTTGGGGCTGGTTTTGGTCCTAAAGACCCCTAAACCCACATCGGGAGCGACCCCCCTCGAGGCCGAGGAGGGCGCACAGCGGAGCTCCCTAGAGGAGCGTCCGCTTAGAAGAGTTATTACAAACTGCTAAGAAGGAGCAGTGTCCCCGCTAGGGGGGACACTGGCAGGGGCGGGGGGCGCGTCTGACTGGGACCGGGCCTATAAGAGGTGGTTCAGATCAGACGACAATTTATCGGGCGGGTCAACGAGTACGTTTCTGGGCCTGCGCACCAGGTAACGTGGGTCCGTCGTGGGCGGAGAGTAGGCCGCTGCTTCGCGGATCAGGGGGTTGGGATGTTCTTCAGCTGTGCTGAAGAACGTCTCTGAGAGGGTCTTAATGAACTGTTGGATGGTTGGAATTTCCATGTCCCGATGTAGGTCTGCATTCCTGGGGAGATTAGTCGGACGTAATATTTATATATTTAAAAACCTATTTAGAGGCTAAACATTTTCACCCATTTTTAAATTTGTACTTAGCACAGGTTAGTGCATTAAAAATAAAAATAGTATAATATTTATATATGTCATGTGAAACACTTTGATTGCGCGATGCAGGAATGTTGGAGTTTGTGGTGCGCGCGCAGAGTTGACATGTGCTCGCCACAGTAGTCCTTGCACCTCCTATAGGTACATGTGAGAGAATTTTGCCAGTTACGCAGAGAAGAGTGTGCCTGTCTGAGACGCACCACAATCTGGCAGTTCTTGCCTTTGTACAGTTAGTATATCAAGACTCATTCCGGTCCAGATTCTGATAAGTAAAAATATGATAATTGATTTACTATGCCAACAGTCATAAGCGTGCTTACTTTAGATTTTTTTTTGTTGATGAACAAAGCAAGCTCAGCATGGCTGCGCATAATGCTTGGAGTCTGCATGTCAGCGCTGATTTTCAGACTGCTACTATTTCTCTTGAGGCTTAATACTATGAGTAGGTACATACCCACCTAACAACCCACTCACAATCACACTCGCACTCACACTCACACTCTCAGTCACACTCACACTCACGCTCACACTCACACTAACACTCATACTCACACTCTCTCTTACACACACACACACATCCAGTCGGAATTCAGTGCGATTGGGTGCCTATTTTACCTATTTTCATATTTTTCCAAATTTTTCTTTTATATTTTCCATTGTAATCTATGTTTTTGGTACCGATTGAAACAGCATATTACGTCGTCCTCCGTCGTTATATATTTCAGACGGCAGACTGTCTGAACCGGGGGTTATGCCATTTATAAGTCGCCCAATCGCCTGCATGAACTCCTCAAAAGAAGGTAAATCTTCAAGTTTTGGTTGATATTGGCGAGTTTTCAAGTGACTCTAAATAGGCAAGATCGGCGCCGTAGTTGTTGGGGTTAAGCACTTCGAGGAAGTGCTTAATCCCAACGATATAACCTTTTCCACACTTCACAAAATAACTTCTTACTGTCTGCAAGAAAACTAGATCTGTCTTATTGACTGTTTCAAACCAGTTTGATTGGAGTCTGCAGCTTTCTGATATTCATGCATTTTTTTGGCGCGAAAGATATTTTAAGGCCCATATTTTGCACTTGAGATCTCGCTGGGTAATTCTCCAGTTGGCATTCTCCGAGTAACTTTCGTGGCGTTTTTTAAATGTTATAATTTTCAGCAAATAAATGTTACACCTCAAAGGGGACCTTAATGCAAAAAAGAGAAGCAATGTATGCGAAAATAGTACTTAAAATTTCGGCAGAGACCCAATTTCAAAAAATATATGTCCATGAAATGTCCACGAAAGTTACACTGGAAATGTAGCAGTTTTCATAGAAAAAATGGTGTTATTTTGTTACGTTTAGACTGGACTAATATGTTTGAATGTATATTTGTATATTAATGTATGCATGTAAGGCTATTAATCGGTTTTATCACGCGGGTGCAACTGACGAGTCGCACCCGAGTGATAAAATCGATTAATTGTATATGGTTGCAAAATAAATTCGAAAATGTATCCCTAATGCGCCGTTTTCAGCACAAATTCACAAAGAAATCCGCTGACAGGCCTGGCCATAGAAGAACCGGAATACGGCTGTACTATTTTAATTTTTAATGCACTAACCCGTGCTAAGGACAAATTTAAAAACCTATTTAGAGGCTAAAAATTCCACCCATGCCGGGATTCAAACCCGCGACCTCTGGTAATACAGAGAATAGTGTATAGAGGTTCGAAATTTCACTGATGCCGGTGAGTTGCCCATTAACTCAGTTGGATAGGGTGCTGGCACGGATAGCCAGAGGTCGCGGGTTCGAATCCCGGCATGGGTGGAATTTTTAGCCTCTAAATAGGTTTTTCGGAATACGGCTGTCAAAATTAATCTGTGCTAAGCGAAATTTGAAAGACGTGTCCCTGTTCTTATATGTGCCCGCCTATGAGCGCCATCTATGAAGATATTTGTGAATTTGTGCTGGAAACAGGTCATTAGACTGACTTATAGAGGTGTATTGTTTTGTTTCATTTCAAGAATCAATTCGCAATAGTTATGTGCTGTGATGGATTGTTCTTTGCGTGCATGCTTGTGAAAGAGATAGTTTTTTGTGCTGTTATCATTGCTGCGGTGGATAAATAATTGATGTAATCACTTGGCTATGTTTTATGCGTTTGCATGCGTCTGTGTTTGTCTCTCATATTTATTTCTTGGGGTTTGTTCAAACTTCGTTCAGCAAGCAATCTTCGTTTTGGAAAGAAAAAGCATTCGCTTAGGCCTTGACATAGACGAAATATAGATGGATTGTAGGCAGTTGCAACTTGAACAAAGTTTTTATTTTCCAACTCTAACCTTCCTTTCCTCAGTTTGGAGTACCTTGGGCTTTACGAATGTTAATGATTTAAAAAATTCAGTAAAAAAACACATCCAGTTTGAAAAGCATACTCGCAACAGCTTGTTACTCCTGGAATTCGGGATATCAGAAATGAGACATATTTTTGAAATACGGATTTTACGGGTGTTTTCTTTATTTTTATCTGTCCCGACGTGGTTCAATACGACAATATTAAATTTGTTTGTTGTTTGTTAACGTTTTTTCATACCTAACATAGTCTAGTGCCTACTAACCACGCATGTGAAAGTTTTGCGCACATAAAAAAAGTCACTTTTATATCATCATTATCATGAACCCATTATGTCCCCACCGAGGGGCACGGTCTCTTCCCTGAGAAAGCTATAGGCCATACTCCACCACGGGGGCCAAGCCTGGATTGGCGGAAGCTTCCAAGACTAGTGGCTGTCATCATATCAGCAGTGCCTTTTATGTATAATAATTATTTTACTATAAATATTGCATAAAAAAGCACACATCGCAATCACTTTTCTTGATTCCAAAGTAGGATCACATAGAGTGCTATGGTACCCAGAAAATGACGTCACAGACATAGAAATATAACCAGAGGTAGGTCGGTGTCGTCAGACGAACAAAATCCCGGACTTAAATCTATAATGTGTAGTGCGGAAGTTTTAGTTCAGACTGTTCCCATTTGTACAACCTAGTCCAAATCGAACCTAAGAGCTTCGGCCTGGTAATCAGACGTGATACCGCTATGCGCTAGAGCAATGAGGCAATCAAAGGTAGTGAAAGTGGTCAGTATGGTGAAAGGCAGATAGTTATCCACCCTCGCTGCTCCTTTGTATCTTTACATGTTTTATAATATGTGCTCAATATGTGTACAGTAAAGAATATTCTTATCTTATCTTTATTGGGAGCTTGACCCCAGAACAATCTATAAAGGAAGTTCTGGAACCAAGCTTCACTGGGGCAAAATAGGATCTTCTACTGACCGAAGTCGAGGTTATTTCAAATCAATTTCTGAATCGAACGAATAAGCAGGATTTAACACTATCATATGTATTAAAACCATTTTAATACCCTGGGCAACAATCAGTGAGTCCCTTTCGCCACAATAGCTTTCCATCAACAAGCTAATGAGAAAGATATCATTTTAAAGCAGCCCGTAACTTTTGGGTATGTTTAGTAACTTTTGTGGTCAATTTGCCATGCAAGTTTCGAAAAATTATAATTAATTTCATTGTGCCTAAATAATCAAACACATTTTATTAAAAACGATAACTTCGCACAAACTATCATTTAGTTAAAATAGGGTCAGTGATCATTAGAAGATCAACATAATAAATTGAAATATTTTGTCCATGAAAGTTACGTGTGTGGACTGAGAAAAAAATGTGGAATATGCTTACCTGGTTTGTGCACAGCATCTATTCAAGAAATCTTCCTCATTGGATGTTGGCACACTATTAGGTATTCCTGGAACGTGTTTTTCAGCCAAGCATTTCAGAGTATACAACGCAGAAATGTTTGAAACCCAGCATAAGTTGGCAATATGTGTGGGTACACATATTGCCAACTTATGCTCGAATACCTACTTACTGGAATAAATTCAGTAATCTAGCAATTTGGTGGTGATACATTGATGAAGTTGTTAGTTAGCACATCACATTGTAGACTTTTAGTCCGGATCTACTTACGGGTGTTGTTATATCGGAAGAGTCCGACCAGGTTTCGCTCCGATTTGCAGAGTTTAATAGTGTCGTAGCGTCGCGTGTGAGACGAGCAACCGACGACGCGAGCTCCGTCTCTGCTCACCATGATTAAGCTCTGCGAATCGGAGCGAAACTTGGTCGGACTCTTCCGATATAACAACACCCGTAAGTTGCTAGTTCTAAGCAGGTTTAAACTACCTACATCACTGAAAGTGACCCTGCATAATATATTTGGACGTTTTTTGATCAAAGTTGTCTTTGAGACAAATTAATTGTGACGCAGGGTTTGTCACTTCTGCGAAAGTTAGGATAGAATAGGACAATTTGGAAAGACGAGGGAGCAGGGATTTCAGATAACTACTGTCAGCAGGAGGGAATAGGAAGCTAATAATAGTAACTGCAGAAGGAAAAAAAATATATAATTATATTCTCTTTAATGCACTAACCCGTGCTAAGGACAATTTTAAAAACCTATTTAGAGGCGCCCATTATGTATACAGTGGTGGTAGCTCAGTGGGTAGAACCATAGACTGGCAAGCGAGAGCCCCAGGTTCGATCCCGAGTGCGGGCATGTACCAATGACTTTGTTTAATTTCAAAGTTACGTACATTTGCGAATTTGCAGTCGCAATACCACACGCTAACGGTGAAGGAAAACATCGTGAGGAAACCCGCGGCTTGGTTGGCTCCGCACGTATTGACTAGTCTTTCCTGTGGGCTAGGCCGACTAAGCTGTCAGGATGGTATAGGTGCTGGGCAAGCCTACACCATCTATAAAACCATGACCCAGGCACTACAGCGTCGGAGTGGTCCCTTCACCCGTCTAGTGTGAGTGAAGATACTACTGGACGCTGTATAAATCATCTCATTAAGTAGATGCAAAAAGGCCAATATTATTTAGAGGCGCCCATTAGCTCAGTTGGAAGAGCACTGGCACAGATAGCCAGAGGTCGCGGGTTCGAATCCCGTCATGGGTGGAATTTTTAGCCTCTAAATAGGTTTTGAAAATTGTCCTTAGCACGGGTTAGTGCATTAGTGCATTAAATTAGTGCATAAAAAAAAAAGAATATAGGTACTCTGTAAATACTGTAAACTTAATTAGACATAGTTGATGTATTCCTAAAATTTGCTAGAATACAAATGAAAAGAGCAATCCCAATAGAACTTAATGAGAATAATGAAAGGGAAAATACCAAAAAACTTTAAATCAAACCAACAGCCGACCCCACGACGGAAGCTTACGTGCCATCCACTTCGCGTGGCAAGACTACGATCATGCCATTCACCCTCCGGCCGCGTCCACTACCTTTGGCCGATGGCGGGAAGCAATCAGCCGCTAAGGCGCCCGCGACCATCAAACCTCTGAGGAAAGCTGAGAGAGGTAAGTTAAAAACCGGTAACATTAGAAGAAGAAGAATTATAAAAATTTTAAAATAGTAGATTGTCAAACGAGGTCAGAAAGAATCAATTCCCGAGGCTATAGTCCCAGTAGGAATTGATTCTTTTACCCGTGGTAAACTCTCTACTTTTCATTTCGAATATGAGGAAAATAAAAACTCTTTTTTAATATTCAAATCTCAGCATAAAAGATTATTACCTATTTTTTTGAATTCCGTCACAGATACTATAACATATTAGTACCTGCCAATTTATGTCGACTTTTTAAATTTTAAATATGGAACTCACCGCGTAATCATTGGCGGCTTATTCCGCTTAAAGAAGTTTGCGCTAAGTTCACACTGGCTGTTTAGAAACTCACATGGCCGCAGCATTTTTTTTTAAAAGCCTATTTATTACATAAAACAACTGACAGTAGTTTTATTTTTAAAGTTCATTCCGGCCCTTAGTTGGGAAGTAATTTGTATTCATGAGTTCTTCCCTCACTAGGGAGGGAAGCAGCATTTTTCACCCAATAATCAGATCAAAACAACACTACTTTCCGAGTATAAGAAATGAAAAATATTTTTATTATCTTGTGTATGTATTCTTTTTATTTTTTTATTTTTATAGTGTATGTATTCGTTTTTTTACTTATATTTAAGTATAGAATAATATTACAATATGATGATTGCCGCGCGTGGAACCCTCATGGGACAGGCACTGACTGAAAATCAGTGCTGGGTAATAATACCCTCGGCAGTAAGCTGAGTCAGCTGCCTATTGCAGCAGCAGAAACACGCCGTGACCATTGTTTGTAAATGTTTTGTTAAGTACTTTGTTTTGTGGTGTCTCATAACTGTTGCTGTAATAAATGCGTCTTTCTTCTTCAAAATTTTTCTCTTCTTTCAGAATGTCAGAGAATTAAGGAAATGTTACCACCCCCACTCGACTCTTATATCTTGGGTGGTAATGAAGCATATACAGGCGAATTCCCTCATATGGTAAGTTTTGGTTTCATTGGCTCGTTTACGCTGCCTGCAAGCCTCTTGCATGTGTGCATACATCCATCATCCATCCGTCCATTCATCCATCCATCCATCCACCGAAATCCTCTAAAACAGCAACACAGTTTTGTATGAAAATTTCTGTGTTCATTTGGAAGGTCTGAGAATTGTTCGTAGGCCAATGAGCCGTTTTCTTCACAAATTCAGAAAGCAACTCATACATGGCGCTGACAGGCGTGGCCATAGAAGAACCGGAAAACGGCTGTCAAAATTTATCTGTGTTAGAGCAAAATTCATAATCATTTGAGTTAAGCAAGAACAGGCGCGGTCAGGTACAGGATGTGTGAGCGTCCCGTGACTACCGCTAGTGGCATTTTTCCAAGCGCTTCCGTGCTTCGCAAGGCACGTTAAGCCGTTGGTGCCGGCTGTCATATACATAGGCTGCTACTTATGTATGCAGAATCTGGGATTCCAATAATTTTAAACGCAATGTCAAATTCGTTCTTTTTTTAAATACTGACCGCTATATTTTTCTCTTATATACTTACGTTAGTGTTTTGTTTTTGTTGGGTTTAAAATGTCATATCGCTGAAAAAATGGAACTCACTCGTGAAAATATTCGTGCTATGATTTATTACGATTTTCGACGTGGTTTAACGCAACCACAGTGCGTAGATCAATTAACTTCGACTTTTGGTGGTGAAGCTCCATCAAAAACGACTGTGTATCACTGGTTTAGTTTCATCGCGGTTTAATCGCGGGCGCAGTAAGCTCACGGACGAAGTTAAAGAAGGTCGCCCGAAATCGGTGATTGTGGCACAAAATATTGAAGCTGTGCGAAAACTTATTAGTTGCATTATTATGCAAGACCGCCATTTTACGTATCGCGAGATAGAGGCTATTCTCTGCATATGTTTGACGAGCATTCGTAGGATACATGAACATTTGTCTGTAAAAAAAATTTGTTCGCGTTGGATCCCGCACAACTTAACTCAGGATCAAAAATATGCTGGCGTCGAATGGTGCAAGAAAACCTTAAAAAAATTCAACGGAGGCGACTCAAAATCTGTTTATAATATCTACACAGGTGGCGAATCCTGGATCTACGCGTACGATCCCGAAACTAAAAAACAATCAACAGTTTGGGTGTTTCAAAATGTACCGAACCCTACGAAAGTGGCTCGTGCAAAAAGCACTGTAAAGCAAATGGTGGCCTGCTTTTTTGGTATTAATGGCCACATGGCTACAATACCACTGGAGAATCGCAGAACGGTTAATTCGGAGTGGTACACGACCATTTGTTTGCCGGAAGTATTTGAAGAGATACGCCAAAACAACCAGTGACGCAGAATCATACTTCACCATGACAATGCCAGCTGTCATACATTTCAGGAAACTACATCTTTGGATGGTCAAAAAATAGAATTGATAGGTAGAAATCATTGGGAGCCAAAAATAGATTTGGCTCCCAATGATTTCTATTTATTCCCAAATGTACGTGGTCAACGATTTTCGACCCTTGAAGATGCCGTAGATGCGTTCAAACAGCACGTTTTGGAGATACCTCAATCAGAGTGGAAAAAGTGTTTTACAAATTGGTTTCATCGAATGCAAAAGTGCATCGATCATAGTGGATAATACTTTGAAAAACAATAAAAGCATATTGAGCCATATACATTTTTTTATTTTTTCTATTCCTCATACATAAGTAGCAGCCCTCGTAATGGCAGTCGCTAAGCCACGTCAGAGGCCTTATGGGCGGCTTGACTTCTGACAGTAAGGCCCGCCACTGTCTTACAATCCTCCACCAACCTGGACTTGGCCCCCGCGGTGGAGTATGGCCTACCTTTCATGCGATGCAGGAAGAGACCCGTGCCCCGGCAGTGGGGGCATACAAGGGTTGAAAACGAACGAAAGCAAAATTTGACAGACGTGTCCCTGTTCTTGTACGTGCACACGTATAAGCGCCATCTATGAAAAGCGTTGTGAATTTGTGCAGAAAACGGATCATTAATATGGCAAAGAACGTTTGCCGTGTCAGCTAGGAATAAATGTCTCTTTAACTTTTTATATGCAACTAGCTGTGCCCCGCGGTTTAGCGATTTTCCCGTGGGAATAAGATATTTTCCCGCAGTAATACTTAGCTTACATGTTAATTCAGGGTGTCGGCTTACTCCATACCAAATTTTATTAAAGTCGCTCGAGCCGTTTGGACGTAAAGAAGTAACAAACATACACACTCACAAACTTTCGCCTTTATAATATTAGTGTGAAGTTTGATGTTATCGATGTGATGTGTTTATTTGATGATGAAGAATTATCTCAATTACTACTAACTAGATGTCACGACTTCGTACGCGAAGAAATTTTGATATTACCTATATTTTTTTTCCGGGAGAAAATGTAGTACATATACGTGCTTTCCCAGACTGTAATTTATCTCTGTGCAAATATTCATTCCGTACCGTACATACCTACAAACATTTACGTTTATAATATTAGTAAGATTAAGTTCTATAGTATAAAAAATGCTGGAAGAGATCGCTTTTAGCGATGAGACTTCCAATTGCATACGGCAAAACCTAGATATAAACCTTTTAATGCGTTTTGTTTTCCGGTATGTCCTACAAGAATTTTAATCTTATCTAATCTAGACGGCTGCCGTTGCGGAGAATTCCTCTTTAACTGAATACGCGTGACGACAGTATCAAACAATCAGAGACTTAACGTTAATATGGGAAAGTACATAGGTATTATTATTAAGGATTTAAAACATTGATTTAGTTTTATATAAAAAAAATGGGATTATCAATATTTCATTATTTTAGTTTTACTTTAGATGTATTGTTTATATAGATAATAATTAAAGCGGATTTAATAAACTGTCAATTCTTAGTTTAAATAAACTCATCAAAAAGATAAAAAAAAAATATTTCAATAAAAGAAAAGATTATAATACTTCATTCAGCCATTTTAACTGAAACACCAATCACACCGTGGCACGTCACGCTCAGGTAAACATTGGTAAACTTCACTCATGCCTTACTAGTGATTACGGTGTTTGTTTACCTAGGCATGACGTCAGATTCGACGCCATGACACTGCGAGCCGTTTTCCTACAGATAAAAATAATTTAAGAAAAACGGCTTCAACCATCGTTAAACTTTAGTTTGTTATTTTTTGTAAATAACAAATGGTATTTAAAAATCTTTCGTCGTCGTCGTCGTCAGGTTATACTAGTCTACTGCTAGACATCCTATAGTCATAGGGGGTAATGCCCATAATCCCCACGCTGGGCATGCGGGTTAGGAATCGCAGTTCAGTGGAATTGTACTGCAGCAGGGGGCGCTGCTGCCCACCCCCCGGTTTGTGTCCCTTTGTCGCCTTTTACGACACCCGCGGGAAGAATTGGGTCGGTGCTATTCTCTAGGCCGACACCACACAGTTAAAAATCTTTCGTCATGCCTATTCTTTTCAACAGGTGCAAGTTGGCTACGTGGATGTTTCAACAGACAAAGATAAGTACTTGGGGATTGAGTTCCTGTGCGGAGGTACGCTCATATCGCAGAGCCACGTCATGTCCGCAGCGCACTGCTTCGTCTTCAGGTCTCTGAGGCAGAGGTACGAGTAACTATGGGCGCCGGTGCCGCCAGAATCCGCTACTTGACTCGTATCAAATTTAACGCGATAAATTAATATTTCCTGTAGTATTTAACTTAAGAAACTGAAATATATTGACTTTGCTAAGTAAGTATGTAGGATGGCTGCAAAATTCGCAAAATATTTACCGCTTTTAATTCGGAACGGTGAAAACGCTATCCGCCATGTTGAAACCATCTTTCGGTTGTAAACAAACATCTGTCAGCCAGCCAGAACCAGTGGACATTGATTAATAAAGGAGTTACATCAAAGTGATCTTCACGTGAATACACCCGAGTTTCAGTCGATAAAGTATCGGGGTCTCTTTTGGCAAGTTTGAGCCAATTTTTTGTGTTTATTTCACTGGGTACACAACTTCCCGGTGTTCTTTATTGACATGTTTTGCATTCTCGAACAATGCAATAATGATAATAGGGATGTGGACTAATGTTCGGAATGGATTTTGTTTCATAGATAGACGCTATTGAAACACGAAAAAAATAATTTCATGAAAAAATACGTCACATTTTACTAAAAAAATACTTAATTAAAACTACTTTTTAAAATTCCCGCCAAAACGTTCTAAACTAACGCGTGAGTATGATGACTCGCGCTCTATGAAAGTTAACCTGATATTCAGTAAATTCTTACGAATAAATAAGTTTTCTGAAAGGTGTAAAAATGAATACGATGTACAAATGCTGTGCAGTACCCATGTGTAAAAGTACGTCAATAAGTACGCCGCAAAAAATGTTCATACATGTTCCAAAAATTGCTAAAATTAGGAGAAAGTGGCTAACGCTTGCTAGAAGATGTTCAACATCATTGACATCTACAAGTACCAGCTATTTTTGTGAAGACCACTTTGATGTAGGTAAGCCAAATATTTTAAAAGTATTGTACGATAAAATTTAAATACGAGTATGTACTTAGGTACAAAATAGTTTTAGATAGGTAGTTTTGACTTTACCCACCAACCATAAATAGGTATTTCAAACGTACTTACAATGACATTTTTACGTTTTTACGCTCCGCTGCACAAAAATTCTTATTTCGGGCAAAATAACTTGCCACCATCAACGAATCTATCTTCGGTAAGTTAGAACTACTTCCTTTGATGAATCCACTCTCCATTGTTATAATATTACAATAATATTATAATAAATTCGTTCAAATTAGTTCGCCGGTGATACTTTTGACTACGTGAGCTTGTTTTGTTTAGCGGTCAGTGACGTCACCTGGTTCCACGCCCTAAGAGTAGCGGTCATAGGGTTTCGCGATAATAATGACTGTCGTTGTCATAGCTGATTATTATTATTATGGTGTTTTGTAATACTTTAAGCCATAACACAATAAAAAAAAAACAAAATAATCTTAAAAAGCTTATTTTATTTACAAAATTATGCATTTTTATTACACTTAAAAGAAGGTTTGCAACTTAATAACTATTAAACCTTACTATTTACATTTTATATTACAAATAAAGTAAATACTTAACTAACATCTAAGTACAAACACACAATTGGACAAAAAATATTATATTTACATAATAGGAGTTATGTAAAAAATAACATAAATACCTATCTTATTTTTTACATTTTTTCCTAAACCGACAACAAATTTAATACTTCTTTTGATAGAATAGACTTCTTCTTCTGTGGTAACCTTCTTAAACTAGAAATATAAGGATCCGAATTAAGGAGAAGTCTATGTATCAAGTCGGTGTTTGTGACAACCCGAGACATTTTCCTCGTGTTGTCACGCCTGAAGAGTTTGATTAATTTATTGCAAGATTCGGCGGCCTCTTCCGAAAGCTCACCTATTGACAATAATGCGTGTTCAATTACTTCCGACCCATGAATGAGGACCTTATGTACAGACGATGGCAAGTTGTACCATGGATAGGTAGCAACAAGTTTACGTGCTGTTTCTAGAGAATACTCTTTAAAAGTGGCGTTATTAATTTTGTATCCCGACGAAAGACACTGCAGCAGATTATGACATCTGTCAATAAGGATTTTATCTAATCCAGTAATTTCCGCTGAAACCGCTGAGTTAGAAAAAAACTTTCTGGCAGTGTTTCCGTCGTTAGATGTGCCACTTCCTCCACTTCGCGGTTTGTCGACTATTAGACCAAGTTTCTGCCTAAACTGTTGCTGCACATGTTGTTTTTTTTGTGCAAGAAGAGCTTTTTCGTCTGAAGAACGTACCTGCCATTTCTTTATGTCTAATCTATAAGAAACGTGAATTAAATATTCGAAGAATCGGATATACGAGTGAAGAGGAGATAGTCCAAATTGATAGGTACCACTATCTGCAGTTTTGCTCAGCGATTTATCAATGTCATTCATCTCTTTTGGAGTTGAACCACAAATATAACATCTACTACAAGATGTATCGCTCAGAGCACTGCACACTTTACCATCAACCATGGTTAATTGTAAAGAATGCTGCACTTTTATTTCATATTCACCGTGAGTGAAAGAAGTCGGTTGTAAACTATCAATTTTAGTCTTGAAATAAGCTTCTTCTTGCACAGAAAGGTCTTTGGATTCTTTGGCAAATTGGAATCGAATAGGCCTACAATACCTGGTGGAAGAAGGGCGCGGATTTTTCCAAACTATTTGATCTGGGTCGGAGGTATTGGACTTACAAACCAATTGAAGAGGACAATATGAAGTAACAAACATACTGCCATCATCATCGATACCAGAATCTCCAAAAATCTGTTTATATTCGCTGTGCCCCGTACTCCCATCGAAACCCCATTTTCCAATCAAAACAAATTCTTTATTAGGGTCAATATTATTCAAAACGGGTTTTTGGGATTCTAGTATCCGGCAAGCAGTATGATCTAACAATGATTGTAATTCTACTTCAGCAGATGATTCCGTGATAAACTCTTGCGATGGATAGCACCGCTTCTTAGCTTCTAACACTTTTTGATAAGATGGTAATGCATTAGGTGATTTTGCATTAACGAAGTCTTTCACCAAAAGATACTGATGTTTAGTCAGTTTTGTCTCATTTATAAGAGACAAGACTTCGTCAGTGCTGAAATTTAAAGATGCAGCGGCGTTAGATAGACTAGAATCGTCCAACAAAGAATTTATCGCAGAACTGTCTACTTTACTTAACTCTGCAAGCCTGCGGCGTTTTGATCTCTTGCTACATTCCTCAAAGTCCTTCCTGTGCTGGTGCTGTTGGGTGCTTGTCGAAGCTTCTGCTGCTGGCCGTTGGGTGTTGTGGCTCCCTACTGTTGCACAAGTTGGCAGAACGCAAACTTCAATTTCGTTCAGCCAGTCTCCGTACTTAGAGACCATGCGAGAATGGTTGCGCGTGACTTGCTTCCAAATTGCTACCAATCTTGTACAAACTTTAGTAACTCTTTTTTCCAAGTCATCAGCAATGTAATTCTCAACATCAGGCAGCAATTGTATTAGGTCTCGAAAAACTCGATGCCAACGCTCCAGTTCAGATTTGCTGTCTTTAATAGACAGCCAAGTATCTAGTACAAGCATTCTTTTGAAAGAACACTTAATACTAGTACCTAAAACAAAATAAAAATACGTTAAAAGCGGATCAAAATAGATACATGTTTCGTAGCAAGTGCTACGCGCCTGCTACGCGTTCAGGCGCGCGGCGTAGCACCTGGCTGCACCTTACAGACGCAGCATGACGCAGCTAAATTTGGAGAGGCCTAGTAGTAGACATTGTAACCCATATTTCTATACCAAATTGAATGGTACAAGTAGGTACAAACATAAGTAAAAGCTTCAACGTAAAAAATATACAGACATAAATACATAAAAAATGCCACGTTGGCGTAGCACTCTATTTAAAAAAAAAATGTAGAAGGAAAAGGCAAAATAGTAAAGTAAATTAATAATACATACCTGTGACTTCAAATTCCATTGTAAAATAGCAGGTCACAGACAAGTTGGAACTTAAACACACGCGTCGCGTCTTGGGCTAATTAAAGCACTTGGTGATAACAGGTTGATGACTAATTACTTGTGTTCACTTCGGATGCCGAAAAAGGAATGTTGGGAACAATAGATTGCGAAACCTTTTATACCCTCAGGTAGTATGACAATTAGTGGGTAACTGAGCCAGATATCATGGCTTAGCTCAGTCATTGCCATCAGAGTCCTATGACCTACTACGGTACCACCGTGCCGCGCTTTGATTGACGTTCGCAGTCACGTGATAATGGGTATTAAATAATGCAATTTAAACTATTTTTATTTATTTTATGGCAAATGAATATATTCTTAGAATGTTATTATACGTTTTTAAATACGGTCTTTAATAAAAAAAAAATAACTTAACATGAATTGGTAACATGTGTCAACATCCGTATTGCTAGGGTAACTTAGTCGGTTTGCCGGCCACCTTCAGTTTTCGGCCATCACGCAGTTTTTACGAAATAATAAGAAAATAAAATACGCCCGAGTAAAAAATCTATTGTTACCGCATAGATTCTAATGATGTCTTTGCCTACATAATTAAGTATCTTAGTAGCGTTTCATTTGTTTCGTCAGTTTTCCCTCGCGTTTCAAGCAATGTGTGTGTGTGTCGAAAGCAGAGAAAAAAATAGTGCGCGCCAATTATTTGCATGGTAAGTTACGACATTGTGTATTGATTTATCCACCAAAATATTACTATAATGCACAGTTAATATGTTAAACTGATGTTATTTTGATGAAAATGTCTATAATACTTAGTACTTTTAGTAAATATTAGGTAAACGGATAACTAACTGCAATTTTAACGAGCCAGTTGATTCTCGGCCGCCTGGCCGAAATCTGACACCGATCCTACGATTATAAATTCATTACTTTACCATTGAATAATCACTTTTTCCAAATCATATTGTTAAGATATAATTTAAAAAGTATCCTGATTTATGCAGTTAGATTTCGGCCGCATGTTTACTAATTGCATTCGTGCTTAAAATCCATTTTAATTGTTTTGTATAACGGTGGCCGGGAGAGGGACTTCGTAAATCCACTTTTCGGCCTAAGTGTAATAAAATGACCGAGAACTAAGGATATTTAGGTTATTTTTCGGTCATTTATAAAAGCGGTGATAAATACTAGTAAATCTATTTATTTCAATAAGTTTCTCTTATATTAACTAAGATCCTGATCTAAGAGAACTCTTTCATCCTTGATTTGTTCGAAAGAGTTTAATTATATATTGACATTGGCGGCCGAAAGTTAACTCCTTCAAATTAGGTTGTCGGCCATTTTATGCAAGGTGGCCGAAACCCGGGTTGACCAATTTTGTTTATCGGCCATGATTTATTGAGAGGCCGGAAATTGGTTAATGTTTTAGTTTTAAGTAAACAATATTAAAAGCTCTTTGATTTTTTTTACTCATTTTATTGTTATTTAAAAACGATACACCACCATAAAAATAAGAGTTATTAGAAAAAACTAAAATTGGCCGAAAACTAACAAAACAAGTGGCCGTAAACTGAAATAGGTGGCCGGGAAAGGGCAAAATCTACACCTCACGATATTTTTATTTTTTATAATTAAACGATAATGTTTTCTTAGATGAAGGTTTGAAAAATGGAAATTGCAATATTTTTACGATTCAAAAGTATTTTATTTGTCCATTTTTGTTTACTCTGTCATTGAAAAAAATCGCTCTGAATATGAAAATGTCCTTAAATGGCCGAAAACCGGCTAAACTACCCTATATTTGGCATATAAACTCGATGAAATCATGGTCTCGTCGTTGTTATTTCACTATGCTCACAAATCACTCACAGTTATTGAACTTTGTTTACAAGACTTCAGTTCTTCAAACCATAGACAAAAAGGGCTGACCGCGTTTTTGGCTGTTTAGCAAAGCAAAGTTTAAAAAAATATTTTTTGTTTGCTTTTAGGTCCTCAAAAAATATACTAAAATATTTTTTGGTTTAATGGAAGAGATACCTATTTACAATTTAAGACTTACTTGCAAAGAGAGTCAAATAGTGGATTGAGCTGAGCGAAATTAGCTGGTTGTTTATGATTTTATTTGTGTACATCGTAGTTTATTTTATCACTGCATCATCAACCCATTATGTCCCCACCGAGGGGCACGGGTCTCTTCCCTAAGGAAGGTCCATAATTCCACCACGGGTGCCAAGCGCGGATTTGTGGAGGCTTGCAAGACTAGTGGCTGGTCTTACTGTCAGAAGTTTTCAAGCCGCCTTAAGGCCTCTGACTTGGCTTAACGACTGCCATCTATCGATGGCAGCCGGCACCAACTGCTTAACGTGCCTTGCGAAGCACGGAACCGCTCGGAAAAATGCCACTAGAGTTAGTCATAGACGGCTTACCCATGCATGCACTAAACGCGCCCTGTGTTGCTTAACCTTTGTGTCGTTTAAGATCACTCAGGCAGCCAGGGCTACGTGCGATTCCTTATCATCACTTACCTAATTTTATCACTTAATAGAAACTATTTATAAGTAACTATTTCATTCTGTATGCATAATACGTATTCTAATCTATATAACTATTGTTGTTGTTGATGTCAATCCCTTGTATGTCCCCACTGCTGGTGCACGGGTCTTTTCCTGCATCGCAGGAAGGTTAGGCCATTCTCCAACACGGGGGCAAAGACGGGTTGGTGGAGGATTGTAAGACAGCGCGCCGCCGTACTGTCAGAAGTTATCGCGCCGCCCATAAGGCCTCTGACATGGCTTAACGACTGTTATTACGTGACAGCCGGGCACCGACAGCTTAGCGTGCCTTGCGAAGCACGGAAGTGCTCGGAAAAAATGCCACTAGCGGTAGTCTACGTAACGTGACTGTCACCCATCCAGCACCTGCTGTGCTTAAGTATTATTCTATTTATTTATTTAGTTTACCACCAAGGGATACGTAAATATGCTATTATTGTCATTGCACCCATGGTGAAGTATAGGGTAACCTTCCTGAGACACAGAAAGAGGCCCGTGCCCCAGCAGTACGGACATACAAGGGTTGATATCGTATACGTTCTCCATTTCTAAGGCTTCCAATGACTTAGGCTCGCGTGCTTTTTCATCGTCAGGCTATACTAGTCCACTGCTGGACATAGCCATCCCCTAAAGAGCGCCACGTTGAGTTATCATAGGGGGTAATGCCCATAATCCCCACGCTGGGCGTGCGGGTTGGGGATCGCAGTTCGCTGGAATTGTACTGCAGGGGGCGCAGCTGCCCACCCCCCGGTTTGTGTCCCCTATTCGCCTTTTACGACACCGGCGGGAAGAATTGGGTTGGTGCTATTCTCTAGGCCGACACCACACAGTACGGCGTTCTCCTTTAAAGACCAAGTTCTCTTCACAGGGAGCCGGTGCTGGTTCGAGTTGGCGTGACGTCACTGGGCAGTAACATGACCAACCCAAAAACGGACTACAACATCAGCGAAATCATCTCACATCCGCAGTTCAAGAAACACAGCTACGATATCGCTATTATCAAGTGAGTGCTCTTTTATCAAGTGGGTCCCCGCCAACGGGAGCGAGCTTTAATAGTAGATTGCATTCAGAGTTGCCAGATGTACGATTTAAATCGTATTCGTACGATTTTTTACATTTATTTTGCATGTACGATCCAGGGGCAGAGAAATCGTACGTAAACATACGACTTTTTTAGATTTCGTTCAAACAACCACTATTTATTCTTTTACTTCGATTTCAACCCTGTATTATGTCCCCTCTGCTGGGGCAGGGGTCTCTTCCTTGCGTTGCAGGAAAGTTAGGCCATACTCCACCACGGGGGCCAAATCCGGGTTGGTGGAGGTGTGTAAGACGGTGGCGGACCTTATTGTCAGAAGTTTTCGAGAGCTCGGAAAAATGCCACTAGCGGTAGTAACGGGACGGTCACCCATCCCGCACCTGACCGCGCCTGTTGTTGCTTAACTCGAATGATTGATTTCAATCACTCGGTTCGACTAGGCCACGAGCGCGTCGTGGTCATTCTATTACTTACTAAGTACCAACCCGCCGTCACTTGGCAAAACAACGTATTAAGTGCTATGGGTGTTGTGTGTATTTTTCCCCAACAGGAGAATTGTTAAATAATATGAACAGTAAAACTCTTTACGATGATAAATAAAGACGTAAAAATTGTGTGTTTAATTGATTGTAGTAAAACAAAGTAATAAAACAAAGATTTTGAAAACGTACTATTTTTTTTAGCAGCCTTCTTAGGGAATACGACTTTTTATTTACCCATCGTACGATCGTTCACTCAAAACGTCTGGCAACACTGATTTCATGACTAGGAAATAAAACGATCCGTTTTAGGCGAGACGTGCATACATACAGCTAACCGAGCCGGAACGGGGGTTGATTGGCACATCGAGGTTAAAATGGGTTTTATTACCGAGTCATACACTATACTTTTCACTTTGAATAAAAAAAACAACAGGTAGGTAGTTACTTATTTTATATTTAAAGATTGTAAATTAGGAACTTTAAACACAAAAGTTATGTCTTGAGAAATGAATTAATTTTTCCGATTCTGATTCTCATTCGTATTCTAATAATTGGTTGAGGCCAAATACGAAGTCTCTCTTACAGACTTGAATAATTAAAACAGTATACGTACCAATATAAAAACAGCGTGATTAACTGCCGATGAGTGTGATTGGCCGTAAGGAAGAGTTTTGTAAATCAAAAATATTCCCTTTAGCAAACCTGCAGTTAAGTTTTTGTCAGGTACAGAATGTATCATACATAATAGTATGTATCGTACAGACGACGTGATTGCATTATTAATTTTACTGTGTATAATAAAATATTTTGTATAATACATTACATAACTTTGTATAATAAAATTTATATATGTTATAGTTATACCTAACTAACAATAAAATCGAAGTGGAATTGGTTTACTATCATGGACTTGGATCGTTTATACAGGCTTCTATTCTGTAATATGCCTTTATACATAGCAACTTTATAATAAAGTTTTAATTAAATTTTCAGACATCAGCGACGAAATGACTAAACGCAAAAAAAATAGTTCTACTCGTAATCTAGATTAGATTAATAATTGTATTATTATTAAAAAAACGTAAAACATGTACCTAACTACCGTCCGCGTAAATCAACAAAGTTTGTCTGTTGGTTGGGTTATTTTATTATTCGTTAGGTTAACAAACTGTGGGCACTGGTACTTTACTAATGATTGCAATTTTTTTAAACATTTCACAACTCAATAAGGCCACTAATTAACATTTACATACAAGCACATTCATTGCCTCTGGCCCCACACTAGGATACCCTGTGTCGTGGAACCAGAATCAAAGACATCACAAACGTGTAAACATCCAAGACCTGGATGTTTTTTTTGTCCCCAGCCGGGAATTGAACCCGGAACCCCTTGCATGGTAGGCAGATGCGCTACCGCTGCACCACAGAGGCCGTCGAAGTCTGTGACTAATTTTTATATAATTTCTGTTATTTTAATTTCTGTGTACGATAAAGAATATTAGATTAGATTAGAACTCTTTATTGTACACACCAGAAAACAAAATACATAAAAAGGCTATATAAATTGTATACATAATATCTAAGTATTATGTATACAATTGGCGGTCTTATCGCTAAAAGCGATCAATAATATATAAATTAGTATATATATATATATATATATATATATATATATATATATATATATATATATATATATATATTTATATATATATATATATATATACAATACATACTTAATATAATAAATAGTACTAATTTATATATTATAGAAACAAATTATAATATATACATTATACATGTAAACAGACAAAAGAAGAAAACTTACTAAGATTGTAACAGCATTACACGTGTTCAGCAATATTCTATCTATGTGTCTTTTTTTCCTATTTTACGTTTGCACTTGTAAGTAATACCATTACTCAAAAAATTACTAATGAGCCGTTTTCAACACAAATTCACTAAGCTATTTCATAGATGGCAGGCTATACAAGAACCGGAATACGGCTGTCAAAATTAATCTGTGCTGCGCTAAATTTGACAGCCGTCTCCCTGTTCTTGTCTGTGCCCGCCCATAAGCGCCCTCTATGAAGTGCTTGGTGAATTTGTGCTGAAAGTAGCTGATTTCATAGTCGCTGTTATCAAACCAGCCAGATTTCGCCGTATGTCAACGTGTATACGTGTCAACGAGCGCTCCCGTGCTTCGCAAGGCACGTTAAGCCGTTGGTGATCGCTGTCATGTGATGGCAGTCGTTAAGTCATGTCAGAGGCTTTGATAACTTCTGACAGTAAGGCTCACCACTGTCTTACAATCCTCCACCAACCCGGACTTGGCCTCCGTGGTGGAGTATGGTCTAACCTTCCGTAACATTGCGATGCAGGAAGAGACCCGTGCCATAGCAGTGGGGACATACATGGGTTGATATAGATCGATCAACGTGTATATCACTCGTTCACAGACTAAAGCGACCAGTACCACTGTCGGAGTTCGCGCACCCCGGCTGTCTGTACACACGATACGAGCTACCTTCTCACGCCATCGTCACCGGGTGGGGAATCGCGGATTACGGTCAGTTCGGCTGCCAATTCAAGTGAAAAAGCTTTTGTTTAAGTACAGTTTTTCATATTATAATTTTTAATGCACTAACCCGTGCTAAGGACAATTTAAAAACCTATTAAGAGGCAAAAAATTCCACCCATGCCGAATTCCACCCAATATTCTTTGTACGTAATACAGAGAATAATTGTAAAGAGTTTTAAAATTTCACTTATGCCGGTAAGTCGCCCATTAGCTTAGTTGGACAGAGCGCTGTCACGGATAGCTAGAGGTCGCGGGTTCGAATCCCGGCGGGTGGAATTTTTAGCCTCTAAAAAGGATTTTATACAGTTTTTCAGTCAACTATCGGTCCGTAGATCACGAGACTGAAGAGATTATCTCCGTCTACACCTTAAATCAATTATATATTTACAAAAAGGTGATTGGCAGATTGGCAGTAGTATGCAATGTCTGGTGGGACACTAGGTAAATCCTGTATCGTACTCCACTTGTTTACTTTTAATTAAAACTTATTTAAGTCCTTAAACTCTACTTAAAATGCACTGGTTATCACAGTAACCAGGCAATACCAACACATATATGTGTATATATATATGCAAATAAACTCAGAGGACACAAACTTTGTACAAATCAAGTGCGGCGATAAAAAATTAAGTTGCATTTTAACTTTTCCTCCACAGAGAACCGAATCTACAGCGAGGCGTTGCTGAAGGTTAACCTCACCATAGTGACCATGGATAAATGCCGGGAGTTGTACAGCTCGGCGCGTTTGCGGCAGAGGATTGAGGACAATATGCTGTGCGCAGGCGACGAGAAAGGCAAGGATGCCTGTCAGGTACGTGAAATCGCAGGTAGAAAGAAAGAGAGTGAGAGAGAGAGAGAGAGAGAGAGAGAGAGAAAGAAAGAAAGAGAGAAAGAAAGATAGAAAGAAAGAAATAAAGAAAGAAAGACATTTATTACACCTACAAGGCACATGATGTTCTAGTATGATATCAACTCTTTGTATGTCCCCACTGCTGGGGCACGGGTCTCTTCCTGCATCGCAGGAAGCTTAGGCCATACTCCACCACGTGGGCCAAGTCCGAGTGGCAGGAGGATTTTAAGACAGTAACATGCCACACTGTCAGATGTAAGCCGTCCGTAAGGCCTCTGCGAAAAACCTCCGGCAGATGCTGGATGCGGCAAGCTGAAGACAGGGCGCTATGGCGCTCATTAGGGGAGGGCTATGTCCATCAGTGGACTACATAATATAGCCTGAAGGAGAAGAAGAAGGCCTCTGACGTGGCTTAACGACTGTGATTGATTCCAATCACTAGGCCACGAGCGCTTCGACTAGTCCGGGTTGGTGGAGGATTGGTGGAGGCCGTTTTTTGGCAGAAAGCGGTTAAAGTTTGGTTCGAGACTGTAGATTCTAAAAATAGTTGTCATAGCAGCTAAGATTTTTGATGGTAACTTTTTTAAATACCAATTTAGAGGCTAAATATTGCACCCATGCCGGGATTCGAACCCGCGACCTCTGGCTATCCGTGCCAGCGCTCTTTCCAACTGAGCCCATGGGCGACTCACCCGCATCAGTGAAATTTCGAACCTCTTTACAACATTCTCTGTATTACGTACAGGCAGCGACATTTGGCTGAAATAGGTTTTTATAATTAATTAATTAGACCCTGACTGAGCGCAATAAATCAAGTATATCGTGTCCTTCATTGGTAATCCAACTTATGACCTCCGTTGAGATAGTTAAGTGTGTTAACCGCTAGACCGCAGAGATGCATCCACTGTCAAGAAGTTTTAATCTGTTTTCCTCGTATTTCCTTGTAGTGCGTCCGTGCGTGCGTGTGAGTGTATGTGTGTGTAAGCGTGAGAAGGTGTGTGAGTGTGTGTGTATGTTTTTTACGCTCTGTAGCATACTCGGCTTGATGGATTTGTTATACTATTTTTATTTTTAATGCACCAACCCGTGCTAAGGACAAATTTAAAAACCTATTTAGAGGCTAAAAATTTCACGCATGCCGGGATTCGAACCCGCAACCTCTGGCTATCCGTGCCAGCGCTCTACCAATTGAGCGCAATTGGTAGAGCGCTGGCACGGATAGCTTTAAATTGTCCTTAGCACGGGTTAGTGCATTAAAAATAAAAATAGTATAACATTCTAACTTTGTTTCATATTAAATTGTGAATTTTGTTGTTTTTACAGGGCGATTCCGGAGGGCCGTTGCAAGCGTTGACTGAGGACGACGGCCATTACAGAATTATTGGTAAGATTATTTGATTATTTTTGAAGTAAAACTTTCGTAAGTAGGTACCTACCTACTACACATTAAACGAAGGAAAGAACGAACGAAGAAAGTATTTTTGCACAATAAATTGCACAGAAGTTGTGAACGTTACGAAATAAACTAGGTGTCCATTTCAAAATCTAAATCATTTTGGAGAATAAATCGACCAAAAAAAACTCCAAATATAGTCTTTTCAAAGTCGTTAATTAACAGAGTTTACATAATTATTATCAAACATGGAACTCATGCATGTCATCTCAATAATTCTTAATATTAAAGTAGCCCTTTTGACACAAAGTATACTTTACACATTTTTGTAACATTATTGGATAACAATCCAATAATGTTAAAAAAATGTGTAAAGTACACTTAACCGATAACAATCGGATGGGTAACGCTAGTGGCATTTTTCCGAGCGGTTCCGTACTTCGCAAGGCACGTTAAGCTGTTGGTGCCAGCAGCCGTCGATAGAAGGCAGTCGTTAGGCTAAGTCAGAGGCCTTAGGGCGGCTTGAAAACTTCTGACACAAAAACCAGCCTCTAGTCTTGCAAGCCTCCACCAATCCGGACTTGGCCCCAAGGAAGAGAGCCGTGCCCCTCAGTGGGGGCATAAAGGGTTGATGATGAAACTTACTAGGCTTTCCTAGGCTAGTTAGGACTGTTCCCACTAATTACCTAGTAAGTTTCTGAATTGACAATTTCGCTAGCGTTCCGCAAAGCGCTCGGAAAAATGCCACTAGCGTTAGCCACGGGATGGTCACCCATCCTGCACCTGATAAAAAGTTACGTGTAGTTAACATTTATGTCAACCTTCAATTTACGTTATTCGCCTGTGTATTTTACTATAACATTTTTATGTGTAAGTCGTCCTGGATCCTGTGGGGTTACCCAACAAATAAAAAAAACACATATAAAAGCTATAAATTACCATAACTTTAGACGTATACCTACCGATGGTTATTTGTATTGCTCAATAAATATCTTTATCTTTATCCAGGCATCGTATCGTTCGGCGTATCCTGTGGCACCACCACTCCTGGCGTCTACACCCGGGTCTTCAGTCACTTAGACTGGATCGAGAGCATCGTGTGGCCCTGAGTTCCTATTTGCGAATGACTTAAAATAGCAGTAATAAGCTATAGAAGCACAACGTCACGATAAAAGTTTTATCCTACTACAGTCTAGCGCCACACTGCTTTATTTCACCGCGTGAAGCTAGATGCTACCCGGTAGTGGGATAAAACTTTTATCTTGACTCTGTGCTCTCCTAGCGGAGCGAGGGATTAATTTTGCGAGGTATGACATCAAACCGAAGGTATACCTACCTAATTCACAAACTGCATGATCACAATAAAACTTTTCTAGTAATGTTAAGAGGACATAAATCCAGTCTTCATCGTGGTTAAAATTGTTAATATTGCTGTGACTAGTTATTAGATTTTGATGGCTTCGCTTTGGAGACGTCTTTGTGTTTTGTGTGAATAATAATTAATTAATGATTTATGTATCTTATCAAAATTACTGGAAGTGTCTAGACGACCTCTAGTGGCGTCAGGACATTTTCTATTTCTGGAATTGTACCTAAGTTTGTTATAATGGCTGAAATAAAAATACAATAAATTTATAAAGCTTACACAGTGTTTTTATTTATTTTTTATACATGTAAAGTGCACATCTTATAAATATCGTTAAAAATATAAATTTTGCCCAATAGGCAAAAAACACTAACACTTCGGTATATGACACAGAACTTTCAGAAAAAAGAACAATTTACCTAAATTGACAAAAAATTTTTTTTAATCTAAGACGGAAAGTAGGTTAACATTTTTAAGTACAAACTTCCACCGTTATCTTCTTTATAATATAATAATGCAAGTAAATAAATGCTGTTAGTGATCCCACGAAGTGTTTTTAAAGATTTTTTTATAAAGAAAAATAATATGCGAAGTCATTGAGTTCGCACAAAAAAAAAAAAAAATATGAAAATGAGTCAAAAATATAAAGTAAAATAAAATAAATATCTAGAACACAAGGTTCCACAATGTTCTACGACATAGGTAGACAAAAATTACTTCTAAAATAAATCTTAAAAAAATATGTATAACTTTGTTCCACCTTCCAGACTCATCGGACTAGTCTATAATTTATAAAAAAAAAACAACCCCTGACTTGCACTAAAAGGTTGACAGCGTGTACCCAGCTAGAACAATATCCGCAATGGGCAATACCAATTGCCCCTCAATTTTTTCTTAAAACAAAAACATAACAAAGGTCAATCCACACTACACCGGGCCGCTGCCATGCAAATACATTAGAGACGTTTGAGGCCATATATAATATTACTCTTTATTAGTTATACAATGAATTTCGAAACCGACCACTTCTTTAGTGACTTGTCCGCTTTCAAGAATAGTATAAAATTCACAATTTTACTTTACATATAATATTGAAATGATACGGCGCGGTAAACTATGAAAAGTTTCTACAAAAAAATTAAGGTTTTTGTTTAATTCTATTTATTAAAGTGGTTTAATTAAGCAGCCGAGAAATTCAAATAAAACAACCTTCCTTACTACCTTCATGGTACTCAAGGAATATTCCAACCTCAAGGTACACTGGTTTTATCTGTGTGTGGCCTAACAGACACTCATGTGTCTGTTTTATAAGATTAGATTAAAACTCTACATACATACAACAATCTTAAATACCTAGGTTACACAGTATACAACTGGCGGTCTTATCTCTAAAAGCGGTCTATTCCAGACAACCATCGTAGAGGAGAAAACCATCGAATAAGCATCCAAGATCAGGATTAGGTATCTCAGATTTGTACGCGACCACACGGTTCGGTCCGGGTTAATGTGGATACACCTTTAGTCCAGATTCTTAAACCTCACTTAAAATTCATACTCAACGCTATGCCCCTGTGGGGTATAATCTGTAAACAGTATAATGCTAGATAGGCGCCATCTAAATTTAAATCTATATTTATTTTTGTAAAGTTGAGACTGGATATTTCCTGCATTATTATTAATTCACAAAATTTGCAAAAAAAAACCCCTTTTTAATGGAAAACACCACAACTGATTTAAGACTTCGTTGTAATAATAACTAAAACATTTTAGGACTTAGAACCTGAAACTACTAAACAACAGCAGTACAATGCCATTTCAATGGTATAACCCACGCTAATGGGCTTAAAAACTGCCTAATGCTCACTACAGATGCCACCACTTTTGTGTTTACCATTAATTTGTCAGTTCTCCATAGTATTTTTGCAAACAAATTAATAGTTGTTGTGAATAATATAATGATATTATTCACAAAACAATTAATTTGTTATCTTTGTGCATCCGTTGATTGCAAAAATACGGGAATTAATTAATTTCCCAAGGAGCCTACAAGAAAACTGTGGGAAAAAGCTCTTCGTAAAAAAAATGGAAGGCTAGTACTTCGTCAAGACTATGTGATGCCCATTTTCAACCTGAAGATTACTATGGACGCAATTCATATACAGGTGACGAATCTCTGCACAAAGTATTGAAGACAACAGCTGCACCCTTCAAAGCAAACAACAATACAATATGACAGTTACACTATTTTTATTTTTAATGCACTAAACCGTGCTAAGGAACAAATTTAAAAAAACCTATTTAGAGGCTAAAAATTTCACCCGTACTATCCGTATCAGCCCTCTACCAATTGAGCTCAATTGGTAGAGCGCTGGTACGGATAGCCAGAGGTTGCGGGTTCGAATCCCGGCATGGGTGAAATTTTTAGCCTCTAAATAGGTTTTTAAATATGACAGTTCTTAGGAACACTCAACAGTGTTGCCAACTACAATGAGCTTTCAGCTTTTAACCTCATTAAGTAGCCATCTCTCGCGAAAAAATATCGAATCGCGCGAGGTGACGATTAAAGTGGAACGGGTATAGCATTAGAATGCCAATGGTAACTAATGGTTTTAATGAAATAACCACTAACGTAATAACTTAACTCTATTGAACAACTATTTTAGAGACTCGCTCCCTAGCTTTTCGAGAAAAGTTAAGTTACTTTATACTATTTTTATTTTTAATGCACTAACCCGTGCTAAGGACAAAAAAAACCTATTTAGAGGCTAAAAATTTCACCCATGCCGGGATTCGAACCCGCAACCTCTGGCTATCCGTGCCAGCGCTCTACCAATTGAGCCAATGGGCGACTCACCGGCATCATTTTTAGCCTCTAAATTGGTTTTTAAAGTGTTATTTTATTTATTGATAGGAAAATCAACAGCGAAACTAAAATTGCATACAAAAATACTTATAGTAAGGCCAATTACAGATTTCCACGGAATTACTAGAATAGGAAACAAAGAGCTCATGTTTCTTATTAGCACAAGGAACAAGTACAAAATCCTAAAACCAGCTAATGTACCTTGTCAGACATCGAGAAGTAAAATTTCTCGATGTTTAACAAGGCACAGTTTTTAGTTGGTTACTTTATATTATAACGCGAAGTTAGAAACTTACATTATTTAGATACACATTTACAATAAAAATGTACGATAGATAATAAAAAAGCTTGGTAAAAAACCTGCTAATCAAAGAAAAGGACTGGACCACCCACCTCTCGCTCACACAACACTGAAGTTTATATTGTATGAGCGAGAGGCAAACAGTTTCCTAGCCCCTCAGCCAACTTTTAATTTTTACGCATCATATCAGCTGAAAGGTAAATGTCTGATTATTTTTGTGAGTTTCCGATTAATTTTGTTACCAGCTCTTTAGCAGTGGATCGATGGCGCCATCTACGTTTGTGCAATGCAAACGCCGGATAGTTTACAGGTAGTATCCCATAGAGTGCGCGCGCGCATTCTTGTAGTAGTCGAAGTATTCCTGGGGGGATCCCGCGTGCCGCTTCACCGCGTCATCCAGCTGCATTTGATCACCCCAGTCCGCCTGGAACAATGCGTACCATAAAAAACACCCTGTGTGGAAATCTGGATTTTTTAAAAGCCGCAGTTATGTAATTATATTTTAAAAACCTATTTAGAGGCTAAAAAAGATTCAAACCCGTGACCTCTGGCTATGCGTGCCAGCGCTCTTCAAACTGAGCTAATGGGCGACTCACCGGCATCAGTGAAATTTCGAACATCTTTACAATAGTCTCTGTTTTACGTACAGGCAGCGACATCTGGCTGAAGTAATTTGCATCACTTGCAGCCCCGAGTCGCTGTACCCACATGATTATATATATATATATATATATATATATATATATATATAAAATCATGTGGGTATATAATTTTTATTAATTAATATATAATTTTTTTTAATGCACTAACCCGTGCTAAGGACAATTTTAAAATCCTATTTAGATGCTAAAGAATAAGGTGGAATTTTTTAGCCTTTAAATAGGTTTTTAAACAGTTATGTAATTGGTAGGTAATAAAAAATTACATTAATTTATACTATAGGTACCGGTCTGTGAACACAAGTCGGATGCATGCAGCGGCTGCGATGAACACAAGCGCTGTTTTAAGATAAATCAACACCAGTGTGCTGGCCACATGGGGCGCCCTCCTCGGCCTGAGGGGGGTCGCTCCCGATGTGGACTTACGGGTCTTTACGACCAAAACCAGCCCCAAGGTGTTTAGTGGGTAGGCTTCTTATGAATCCCACGTACTTCTTGTGAGTCCCACTTTGGCAGCACGGCCGGATCCGTGCTGTTATGCATGAGCATTCACCACCTCCCTTCCCTCCCTCCGGAGGGTACCCTATACAGGGCGTCCCAAAGTTATGGGCCATGAAGGGAAAGTACCTTAAATATCGTAGATAGGGTATTTTGCTGAAAGAAGACTTTATGTTATTTTTAAAAGTTAGTAATTCTGCATTCAAAGATTTTCTAAAAATTACTTGCCTTGTCTGGGAATCGAACCGACTTATATAAAAAAAAAACACCCCTACTTTTATGATGCCAATCGAAAAAGTGGCCAAAAACTAATAACTCTTCTTAAGTAACATAGTATTTTAAAAGAAAGGAACAGCGTGAAATTAATAATTTTAATCAAATTAAAAACATACATGAAACTGCCGTAGTCAATGAAGTGGGTATTTTTGTGTAAATTAATTAATTAAATGCTCAAAATGTGATCCCTCTTGTCTTACGCAAATTGTCAATCTTTTAATGAGTCCGCTGCCTGTTGATTTTCAGTTTTAATTTTCAACTTAATATGAGTCATATAAAAGCAAAAGCAGCAACATCCAATTTATCTGAAATGTGAGTAGCAGTTTTTTTTGTTTAGGTCGCCTGTTGCAATCATTGTGCATAGTTTACGTTTGTTTTATAGTTGTAATTTATCTTAGAATTATGGAAATTAAAAAACTACTTCACTTTAAAACAAGCGAAACCTCCAAAATACAAATCAATTTTGGATGACGCTGTTTTTGCCACCAATAATTGGATATTGCTGATTTTGCACCGATATGGTTAGGATGTTGCTGTTTTTACAATAACCTATTGTTGGATGCGATATCTTGATACTTCTATTAAAAAACTTCTATTATTTATAAATCACTAATCCAAACTAGGGAGCGGTGGTAGCTCAGAGGGTAGAACCATGGACTGGCAAGCGGGAGCCCCAGGTTCGATCCCGAGTGCGGGCATGTACCAATGACTTTGTTTAATTTCAAAGTTACGTACATTTGCGAATTTGTAGTCGCAATACCACACGCTAACGGTGAAGGAAAACATCGTGAGGAAACCCGCGGCTTGGTTGGCTCCGCACGTATTGACTAGTCTTTCCTGTGGGCTAGGCCGACTAAGCTGTCAGGATGGTATAGGTGCTGGGCAAGCCTACACCATCTATAAAACCATGTCCCAGGCACTACAACGTCGCAGTGGTCCCTTCACCCATCTAGTGTGAGTGAAGATACCAATGGACGCTGTATAAATCATCTCATTAAGTAGATGCAAAAAAGGCCAATATTATTATAATCCAAACTACACGCACGGGCAACTGATAAACAAATTCGGCATATTGAGTCACGTGTAATGCGAGCATCTAAGTAGTTGAGAGTGAAGCTGCTGTTTTTGCAGTAAACAACCTAGGATGTTGCCGTGTTTGCTATTAACCTTCAACTAAAACGACGATTTAAAAGGGTTTGTTGTTGGTTGCCTGGCAAATTGAATGTATGTAAGTAGATGACATTAGACTAACAGACTGCATTCAAAGTTGCTATTCTAAAGAAAATGGATGTTGCTGCCTTGGCTTTTATATGACTAATATGTCCGATTGCCATGCATTCCACAGTTGGAACTGGACCTAGTTTTAACGATACATGGCAATCTATTATTTCACACTCTCTTCCTTTCTTTCTTATATTATTCTTTTCAACAGTTAGCCCAAGCATTTGTAGGAAGCTGGTAACTCACAAAATTGGGGAAGAGCGACCGCTTCTCGTCGAACTTGGTCTCGTTGACGCAACGCAGCAGGTAAAGTCGCTCGATCCACGGCCAGATCATGTAGTCCAGCATGCCAGGCCGGGAGTCCCCACCGAAGTACATCGTGCCTGGGAGAAGATAATCAAAAATGAACAATACGTAACAGAATCCTCAAACATAATCCGCGTAACAGAATTGGGGGATCGCCCCAATCCGCCTGGGGCGAATTTAGCTGGACGACGCAGTAAAGTAGCACGCGGGATCCCCCCAGGAATACTTCGACTAAGAATACGCGTGCGCACTCTACGGGATACTACCCATAAATTGTCCGGCCTTGGCGTGCCCATAGATGGCGCCATCGATACACTAGTAAATAGCCGGTAACACTTTCCTCGTAGAGTAGGGTGTTGAATAAAGTCATATTAGTCCGGTTATGGTAGTTTCATTAAACCTATTGGTAGTCTCGGAACCAATGGCATTCCAATGGAATAACCGAGGTCACTTAACTCTGCGCCTTGCGCGGTTTGATCGAGAGATGCCTATTTAATTTGCGCCGGTTAAACCATTGGAATGAGATTGTACTGCTATTGCTTAGATCACAGATAAATAGAGGCAAAGAACCGGTATTGTCATGCATACATGAATCTATTAAGAGAAAAACTGTTCTATTAAACATAAATTCTTCCGCGGGTGTCGAAAAGGCGACTAAGGGATACAAACCTGGGGTGGGCAGCAGCGCCCTCTGCAGTACAATTCCACCAAACTGCGATCCCCAACCTGCATGCCCAGTGTAGGGATTATGGGCATTACCCCCCAATGATGGCACAACCTTGCGCTATGGCGCTCATTAGGAGAGGGCTATATCCAGCAGTGGACTAATATAGCCTGAAGAAGAAGAAACTCTAGGGACAGATCGAAAAATAAAGAGAGAAAAGAAACAATAAAGTACCCGTCTCACTTTTCCTTCAGCAACTCTCCATCGTAGGTTGTCTGGAAGAAATTGCTCTAAGCAATAAGGCCGCCAATTGTACTGTGTCTTTGTAATTATTTATTGTTTGTTTTTTCCTGGTGTACAATAAACAATATTCTTATCTTAAGTATTCACCTCTGGCCGCCAATTCCCTCTCGAAGATATCCAGGGTTTGTACAATCTGCTCGCTGCCAAAGGCGAAATTTGTGTCAAAGCACTCTAGGCTGCCTTTAATTAGCTGAAAACAGTAAATACACGGATTGATGAGTTGGGGGACAGTAATGGAACAAATGATGAGTTGGAGAACTGACGTTACGATAGTGGACAGTGGACTGTATGAGCTGACGAAAAGCCAAGGGTTCAGGTAGGCTGGCCTTACCATTAATTTTGCACTTAAAAGAGGATACAAACACTGTATAAGCGTAAATTAGCACCGTCTTGGACGGCGGACTCATGCAAAGAGAGAGAGAGAGAAAACAATTATATTTTGTAGTATAGAAGTGTGGATGTTGATAAGGTCGGAAATGCTGGTAGAAAATGCTTATAGCATTAAGTCCGCCACATTGCCATTGTATTTTTTTTACTTATGTGCAATAAACGTATTAATAATAATAATAATAAGTCCTCAGCAGCCTTAGAAGCGCTCGAGACCTAGTCTGAGTGATTGAAATCAATCACTTGGGTTAAGCGGTCAAGTGCAGGATAGGTGATCGTCCCGTGACTACCACTAGTGGCATTTTCCCGAGCGCTTCAGTGCTTCGCAAGGCACGTTAAGCCATTGGTGCCGGCTGTCACGGAATGGCGGTCATTAAGCCATGTCAGAGGCTTTGATAACGTCTGACAGTAAGGCCGGTCACTTACAACCCTCCACCAACCTGGACTTGGCCCTCGTGGTGGAGTATGGCCTAACCTTCTTGCGATGCAGGAAGAGCGCCGTGCCCCAGCAGTGGGGATATACAAGGGTTGATATCGATTTGACTTATCGGTTGATTACCTCATTGAACCTCTCGATCAGAAGCCGGTCCTGCGCCTTCCTGTAGGGATCTCTGGAGTGCAGCGGGTTCCGCGTGTATTTCTCATCCAGGTAGTCACAAATGACGACGCTCTCGAAGATATACTTGTCGCCTTGATCCGTCGGAGTTTCGAGCACTGGAATCTTTACTGCGATAAAGACGAAGAAACAAAGGTAAACGGTATTCGTTTCACTGCAGAATGATGAGTGAGATTGCGTGTGAGTGTCTGTCTGTGTGTAAGTGTGTGTGTGTGGTGTGAGTGAGTGTGTGTGATTGATGGGAAAAATGCCCCCGGACAATATTCACGCACGAGGAGAGCGTACGATTGGAGAACAATCTATATTGGTTTCATTATGCTCGTGAACGAGTGCTGTTCGTGTGTCTGGCCGCAGCACTTACCTTTTCCCTACTCTTGTAAAACAATTTACTAACGCTTTGGCATTTAAAGTTATTGATGGCAAACACGAAATCTTATCATACGTATAGGTGGCAACTGACGTATCAGATGTAAGGCAACTTGAATAAAGATTAATTAAGAGTAGAGTTTTTTTCCCGCTGCCTTTTTCTCCACTACACTATGGCCCGAAGGCAGCGGCTTTCACTTTCATTTTACACTGTACATTGACATTCAGCAAATAGAACGTAAATTATTTGCGCTTCTTCTTCTTTTCGTGTCAGCGATTCGACCAATTTATATTTTTCCTGCCCAATAGTTGGCTACTGCAATTGCAGCAGCGTTGGCCTCTGTTAGGTCATCCGGAGTGCAGGTGTAAGGGCACAATGGACATTGGAGCAGGTACACCATGGATTGCGATGAGGCTCCACAATCACATATCTCCTCCGTTGGTGCAATATAACCCCACCTGCTTAGGTTTTGTCTGCAGCGACCTACTTGGGTCCGGAGTCGGTTGAGTGACTGCCACGTAGGCCATTGCAGATCGGAACCCGTTGGGAGCCTCTCTTGGGGGTTTACAAAGCCTGTGGGTACGGGATGTTTTAATTTCCACCGCACCACCCTTTCCTCAGCTGGGCATTTTTCTAAGGACTGTGTGCTGCGGAGAAAACTTTTCCGACTTTTTAGCCTAGCTGGCGGCAGGTCGTACTCATAAAGAGGATGTCGGTCATTTGCGCTTAAATACATAGTTAAATTATACTATTTTTATTTTTAATGCACTAACCCGCGCTAAGGACAAATTTAAAAACCTATTTAGAGGCTAAAAATTTCACCCATGCCGGGATTCGAACCCGCAACCTCTGGCTATCCGTGCCAGCGCTCTACCAATTGAGCATACATACATAGTTAAATATTTATTGCGTCTTACCTAATAAATAATGGCGATTAGACCATTTAATACAAAATTATCATCACACTTCACACGAATATTATAAAGGCGAAAGTTTGTGAGTGTGTATGTTTGTTACTTCTTCACGTCTAAGCGGCTGGAGCTATTTCAATGAAATGTGGTGTGGAATTAGCTGACACCCGGGATTAACACATAGGCTACGTTTTACTGCGGGAAAATATCTTATTCCCATGGGAAAATCGATAAACCGTGGCGCACAGCTAGTGTTGAAATAAATTGGAGAGAGATTACTTGTCAAGGAAATAAGTAAAATAAGCTCGAAGGAGGAAAAAGCGGACTCACATCTCTGGTTCTTCTCCCGGAACCAGTCTGGGAGTCTGAGCGGATCCAGTCGGCAGAGCTCGAAGGGCGCTTGTTTCGCTTCCAGGATCAGTAGTACCCGGTGTCCGTAAGGGTTCATGTCCACGTGGTACAGACGCAGCTTGTCCTTTAAGGGCGGCGGCGGTAGCGCGCCTTGGGGTACAAAAAGGTTAATTATTACAAAGTGAGAGAGAGAGAGAGACATTTATTTGAAGCCACAAAGATACAATACACATAACACATATAACGATATTAAAAATAAGTGTAGTAAAAATTGGTCCCAGAGCATTGATTACTAAACAGGCGCGAATAAAACCTATTCTATTGTAACCTATAGCACCTAGGTTAGAATAGAACAGGTTTTATAAACAAATTAATATAATTCAGTACATGATATCAACCCTTTGTATATCCCCACTGCTGGGGCACGGCTCTCTTCCCGCATCGCAGAAAGCTTAGGCCATACTTCACCAAGTCCGGGCTGGTGGAGGATTGTAAGATTGTTGCGAGCCTTACTGTCAGAAGTTATTAAGCCGCCCATAAGGACTCTGCCATGGCTTAACGACCGCCATTGCATGACAGCCGGCACCAACGGCTTACCGTGCCTTGCGAAGTACGGAAGCGCCCGGAAAAATGCCCCTAACCTTAGTAACGAGACGGTCACCCATCCTTCACCTGACCGCGCCTGTTGTTGCCTAACTCAAGTGATTGATTCCAATCACACGGTCTCACTAGGCCACGAGCGCTTCAGTACAATAAGTAGTAGTTAATGCTCAGCAATTGGGTTGCTGGTTATTTTCATCTTTTTGGTGATTTTTTAACGTTTTTGTTGGATTTATGTTTATTTCATACAACATAACATACAGGCACATACATTGCTTCTGGCCCCACACTAGGATACCCTGTGTCCTAAAGAAAAGCAGGATATGTGAAGAATTGTCGCAGAAACAGGTTATCTGGAAAACACCTTGACCAAATATTATTCTTAGACACCATGTACAATAACAATATGTTTTAATTTGTTTAGTTTTACCTTTTTTGATTATATCGATGCTGAATTAATAAAATGACTTTAATTTTATTTAAGTGAAAAACTTTTGTATCAAACTGTACGCAGCTGCTCTTATCCAACCACTCGAGCGATTCGCTCACCAGAATCGCTCGATTATTGAAACCACTCAAGAGGTGAGTACTCGATTATTCAATATGCTCGATTATTGCCATCGCTAGTGGGAACCAGAAATATCTCAAACATGTAAACATGACCTGGGGTTTTTTTTTGCCCCCAGCCGGAGTTTGAACCCGGGCCCTCTTGCATGGTAGGCAGATGCGCTACCACTACGCCACAGAGGTCGTCAAAATATAGCCCATAGCATTCGCGAAAACACGACGTATCGATTAAGACATTATTTGCTATCGGTTAAGGAGTTATGAGGAAACATAATTATATTATTTATTATTTTTGAACTAAAACTTTCGTAAGCACAACACATTGGGCCTGGTCGGACTTTTCCGATATAACAACACCCGTAAGTAAATCCGGACTAAAAGTCTACAATTATTATTATTTGTAATTCAGGCAGGCAGTTATAGAACTGAGTGCTTAGTGCGAGTTTTTTAACTACTCGATCGCGTTAACGGAAACTCATATTTCTATGGCATCGAGGAAGCGCCACCTAGCGACAAGTATGGAAATTAAAATTGCTGATTGCGAGTTGTAGGTAATGGTTTACGTTGAGAAGTGAACACGTTTACCAGCCAAAACACGAATAAACGCGAGTGCGAGTTGTACTGTGACAGCGTTTTGCCAGTTTGAACGGTTAACTTACTCACTACTCAATGCTCGATTAACGCGGTAGTAAAGTTATTCGATTGGATCAGTGCTTAGTGCGAGTTTGACAGATCCAATCGAATAACTTTACTACCGCGTTAATCGAGAATTGAGTAGTGAGTATGAGTAAGTTAACCGTTCGAACTGGCAAAACCACAGAACATAAAAAAAGAGTAGAAGTCGTAAGTGGGCGGTGCCCGCGTGCCTCACATTAGCAATGTATTGCCTATGCGTAGTCGGTGACAGTTTTGTTTACTTCAGTTGCCGTGCGCTTCTAGTAAAGAAAAAAATGGTGAAAACTTGATTAAAATGCCTTGTTGTGCTGTGTTAAAGAGCAAAAATAAAAGCTGGGGACTAAAATATACCGATCATGCCGTAATATTTCATCGGTAAGACGTATTTCATTGTATTTTTAATTAAATTTGTAATGACATGAACACGGAAACCAATCCAAAAATGAAAAAGTGAAACCACCTTTATTTACTGGTTAGTAAAGTTAAATTTTCATCGAAGAAAGTGTACCTTCTCTAGAAATTTCTGTCATAATTTGAATTCTACTCAATTACGGATGGGGGCACACATGATAAAAATCTATCGATAATTGTCTATGACTTAGTAGTCCTACATACTTAATGGTACTTAGGTATTGTAAATACCAATTCTTCTAAGTAGGTAAAATAATTGTTGTTATTTCATACCTACTTCCTAAGTGCCTTTTCAAATGCACCCGGTCGCCGTCCGGTCGCCGGGCCGGGTAAAGTAGTAATCTATGAGCTCCGGTCGCCGGCTGGTCGTTGTGCATGTGAAAACTGTCATTGGAGCTCATATATTACTATTTTTCATACAAGATATGACATGAGCACATAGATCGCGATAAAGTTTTTCTTCACCAGTTTATCAGTGACTGAAATATCTAAGAAACTATCGAAGTAATTTTCATCTTACCCCTTTGACAACAGAAAACCGAGGCAATGTTACAACAACCCTCTCGAAATCAAAACAATTTGGAAGTGAGTTTTCGTTTTGTTTTCCAAGGAACCGGATACAAAATTAAAATGGATGGCAGCGACAGGAAGGCAAAATTGGTTCAAAACAACGATGAACACAATATATTCAAAGCATTTTCATGAACACTTCATAAACACTAAAAATGGCGGAAGGTGGCACTTATGTGATGCAGCAATACCAGAAAAAATGTGCTTCACTTCCAGGTTAGACTCTTGCGTATAAATAAAATATATTAGTACCATCGTCAATAAAATTAGTATAACGTATGAAACATGGCGTACAGATAGACAAAGATCTGAATTGAGTCGTAGAATACATTATATTTCCCGTGTTATAATTTCTAACGCCCGCTAAGCAGCGGGTTAAAACTAGTTTTAAATAAGAGATAACATTTTAAAATATGAAATCTACCACATTGTTTTATTTGTGCGTCTATGTACCCTATTAGTGTTAATTCTTTTTTAATACAGTTGCTCAAAAAGTGGCGTATTACACGGACGTATAGCATGCGGGATGGGGGCTATTACACACTCGTGCTTTTTTTTTACCTTTCCCGCACTCGTGCGTTTACTTTCCCAACTGTCAAAATAATGTTTATTAAAAATAAAAACCAACCATGAAGTTTTTACTAAAAAAAATCATAGAAGTTTTTATGAGCTACTAATTTGTTTCAATATCAGATTTAATGATTTGAGTGAATGAGTTAAGTTAGTTTTCATTTCATCACATTAAATTTTATTTTCATTTAATATCAATAAAAAAATTCTTCTGAAGACTTGGCTGTAGGGGCATAGTTTCCTTTGCCTTCTAGAATGGGTCAAGAAAAAAATCTCTGCTTATATTTTTTACGGTTGGCGCCATTTTCTAAATATTAAATTTCATCTAAAAAATCACCCATGCCGGGATTCGAACCCGCAACCTCTGGATATCCGTGCCAGCGCTCTACCAATTGAGCCAATGGGCGACTCACCGGCATCAGTGAAATTTCGAACCTCTTTACACTATTCTCTGTATTACGTACAGGCAGCGATATATGGCTTAAGCAAATTGCATCACTCACAGCTCCGACTACCTACTTTGCAGTTAGGTTTTACATCGGAATTTTTCTTTATTAAATTGCTTATTTTTTTCGCAACTGTATTAAAAATAGTCGTTCAGTACACGGGCGGAACTGTCATTGTAACTTGTCGAAACTCTTTGCAATGACAGCCTTTCCGCACTTGTAATGAAATATACTAAATTGCACAAAAGATAATGTAGAAAAGATGCATTTTCTACCAGTCAACCCGCAGGCAAAAAAGAAATAGCTAAAAATACTTCTAAGTACCAGTATTCATATTCGGCCGTTAATGTGTAAACTGTTTGTACGAGTATAATTTGTCGATAGGTTCTCACTATCGACAAACTAGAACTTGCATTGTCCCATCCCAAACTGAGAATGTACTTCTTTTTCAATTTTGAACTTTCTGTCTTACGAGGTAAAAGTTCTTTTCGGTCCGACGCGGCGGTAGTTCCATCTAGTGTAGAGTAGCGTTACTACAAAATGTCAACCTTAATTTCATCATTGTCATTTGACTTTGATCATTGTTAACATTACAAAAAGGTGCATATTTTAATTGAAACTTTTATGATGTACACCTTTTCGGCAATGACTTTATTTACCAACGGCAGGTTGGCATTCGTAGTGTGCGTTTGGTTTGTAAGTATCAGTTTGGTTACACTGGTTTTCGTACAAATGTGTCATGTCGCTACTTCTACTCTTTTTTTATGTTCTGTGGGCAAAACGCTGTCACAGTACAACTCGCACTCGCGTTTATTCGTGTTTTGGCTGGTAAACGTGCTCACTTCTCAACGTAAACCATTACAACTCGCACTCAGCAATTTTGATTTCCATACTTGTCGCTAGGTGGCGCTTCCTCGATGCCATAGAAATATGAGTTTACGTTAACGCGATCGAGTAGTTAAAAAACTCGCACTAAGCACTCTGTTAAACTCGCACTAAGCACGCTGGTGAAGCCTGTATCCAGATGTAGGTACATAAGTCCTTGTCTGTTTTGTTTCCTTTAGATATTTATCCAGTTTGTTTTTAAACATATTAATGCTTGCGGCTGTCACTATTTCTTCAGGGAGTTTGTTCCATATAATCGAACATACGTACGAGCCGAACACATTAGCCTGCTTTTGGGCTCCAGTCAGTCGGTTAAAAAGAAGGTTGGTACTTCTTCTTCTTCAGGCTATATTAGTCCACTGCTGGACATAGCCCTCCGCTAATGACCGCCATAGCGCAAGGTTGTGCCATCATTGGGGGGTAATGCCCATAATCCCCACGCTGTTACGACACCCGCGGGAAGAATTTGCGTTGGTGCTATTCTCTAGGCCGACACCACACAGCAAAGAAGGTACACGTCTAAACTAAAAAATAACTATGATTCTAAAATTTATTTCCGCTAGAGTTAATTATATTTTATTTTTTATATCACTGAAAACCACGCGGCGGAGCCACGGCCGCAAAGAGTGGATGATAAAGTATTTGACCTTTCGCTAACGTATTACTAAACTTGTTGACATCATCATCACGGAATATACCTATTTAACCAAACTGCTTACGAAATAAAGACGTACATATATCAATAGAAAAGATAACATCCATAAATATGATGATTTATTTACCCGGAACCGGCGCGCGTGCATGCAACGACTTATTTCAGAAGCGAAGGTGATCTGTCAGGATCGTGGCATGTGGCAGTCCCTGGCCTCTGCCTACCCCTCTGGGCTACGTTTATTTAATACATTTATTCACTTAGGACAATGGGTCGCTAGTACACTTGTATAGTAAGTTGGAGTGGTCTAGCTCGTCGTATAGCCAACGGGTTGGCAAGTTAGCCTACGTCTTATGCCCAGAGCACAAAACCGCAGCTTTTAGGGGCTTTTAGATACGCGGCCACGAAATGCTGGAACAATATCCCACCACCTATTCGTCATTTAAATTCAAAGTATTCCTTTAAGTTGAGACGTAAATTGCACTTAATCACGTTGCAAAAATCTTTTACCGGCTAATATCACTTTTTCTGTAACAGCCTGATAAAACCAGCTTGAAAAACTATGTTGTGTCTGTTGTGGTATATTATATTTGTTACTGTATACTGGATAAGGACAATGGACAAATGCAATACTTACTAATCTTAGAGTTAACTTGATCATTCTAAACTCTGTTTCTGGTATTATTAAGCGTTGAACTGATTTTGGGCTCCGTATATATTTATCTAAATAATTTTAATGTTACTATATTTAATTTGCCTAGGTCTGCGGAGGAACGGCACGAAGTTTAGTCTTGTGTAATTTTATTAATTTCCACATGTAAGAGCATGTTTTCATGTATCGTCACGTGTCTTTGTGCTGCTGGAATACTCGTGACTGTCTCTCAAAAGGGTCTGGCTGAAAACCAGCGTTGCAGATTTTATCTGTAGCACATGCTGAGCCCAGTCACCTTTTTATATCCAGGACACACATTGCCGCACTTACTGATTGAGAATTTTGATCGAGAATTGCATGTTTCTTGATGCAAGTGTGTTTTAATCAAAATTGGGTGTAAATCTTAATTTCACCCAAATATTTTAATGTGTTTTGTGTATGAGTTTTCTTTTTTTGTGTTTAGTATTAATTTCATCCAAATGTTTGATGTGTGTCTTGTGTATGAATAAAGCATTATCCTATCTTATCTTACACTAATCCATCGTATTTAGCACACTAATAAAGGCGAAAGTTTGTGAGTGTGTGATGTAAAGCGTTTTACAAATAACTACAAATAATAAAACTGATGAACGACTTCATCTATGTGTTTTATATATGTTTTATTTATATTATAAACAGAAAACTTGATAAAAAACAGAATACGCAGGCGACAAACAGAAGATTTATGTAGTCCTGTTAAGTCGAAATGTAAAATAGTAATGCTAATAAAAAAAATAAGGAAATCACAATAAATGAGCGCCTGAAAAGAAGCGCTCGTGGCCTAGGCGAACCGAGTGATTGGAATCAATCACTCGGTTAAGCAACAACAGGCGCGGTCAGGTACGGGATGGGTGAGCGTCCCGTGACTACCGTGGTATTTTTCCGAGCGCTTCCGTGCTTCGCAAGGCACGTTAAGCCGTTGGTGCCGGCTGTCATATAATGGCCGTCGTTAAGCCATGTCAGAGGCCTTATGGGCGGCTTGATAACTTCTGACAGTAAGGCCCGCCACTGTCTTACAGTCCTCCACCAACCCGGACTTGGCCCCCGTGGTGGAGTATGGCCTAACCTTCCTGTGATGCAGGATGAGACCCGTGCCCCAACAGTGGGGACATACAATGTTTGATAACTGCGCAGACGAAGTCGCGGGCACCAGCTAATATTCAAATAGTGTATAGTGGCCCCATAGTGGATAGAACTAGGTATATTCCTCCGTGACTTCTGTGAGTCACATATTCAAATGCATCCGTCCACGAAAAATCAGGTCGAGGACGAACTTTATTCGAATATTCGTTGCGTGCGTGGGTAGCATGAACAGTTAGGCGATTTAGATGCGATGCAGTGATAGTGAAATAGGCGTGACGAAAGTATCAAACAACCAAAGATTATTCTCTGTACGTAATACAGAGAATATTGTTAAGAGGTTGGAAATTTCACTGATGCCGGTGAGTCGCCCATTAGCTCAGTTGGAAAGAGCGCTGGCACGGATAGCCAGAGGTCGCGGGTTCGAATTCCGCCATGGGTGGAATTTTTAGCCTTTAAATAGGTTTTGAAAAGCAAAGATTTGACGATAGTTTAGGCGAAAGTACAATATTAAACGGATTTAAAACACTGATTAAGTTTTATAAAAAAAATGAGTTTACTTATGTACTTCTTTCAATAAAATAACTTAGGAGTATAATTGCTTGATTTGAGATTAGACGTCGTCGTGACGTCATTGTTTGGGTAACATCAAATCGCCATGGTTACAGTCTGTTAGCTTTTAGAATATAGGTAGGTATGTACCTTAATGTAGAATCTTTGAACGTTATGGCTGACAGTGTTTTCATTTATTGATGAAAATGTGAAATGAAACTTGGAAGCTTGTCATTTTGTAGACCTCAAAAAATTTCAGATACCTAATGGTATTTTCATTAAATAAAAAGTAGATAATCTAAGGACATAAAAAAAGTGGTGCAAAAGCGTACCAAATCCGTCACTGGTAATAGTACCTACACACAATGACGTCATACATTAGGGTACGCTGCATTGCGATTGGAATGCAAACAACCGATGAACAGCTGTTTTCTGTCACTATCAGGAGAAGACAGGAGATATTTCGTAAACAACATATAAGTATCTACGGTAAACTAAAATGTTATCGAGTTAGAAAAGTACAGAATGATACGACATTAGAATATTATTGTATTTAAAATAATGATCTCTAAGAATAGAGTACAAAATTATTGTCACATGCAACTCACCGGCTGTTTTCGTCTGATAATAAGACATTTCCGTGCGATTCCTTCAAATTGACACCAGTTAACTTGTGTGTTTTGACCGCAATGCGGGTATGACCATCCAAAGTGAATGAAGAAATAAAATAACGTCACTTTTTAAAATAAACATGTACAGCATTCGCCTGCCGCCCGCTCTAGGTCTAATGATGTCACTCGTCTTGACCCGATTCGGTATAGGCCTACCGAATACGCAATGCATCGTTACTAGCGTTGTTGCTGTTTTACAATAACGTTTTAATTCGGTCGGGTACTCAAAGAAGGCCGTGCGTGCTATTGATGAGCCAATGTTTACTTCACGACAAAAAATCAATACTTTTATCTTTCTCCGACAGCTGTATTGATATAAATAATTGTTTTATCATGTTTGTAGTGTAATTAAAAAAGATATCATTATAACAATTTTTTTGTTATCAAAGAAATTAATTATTTACTAGTGACATCTAGTAGCGAGTAGAAATACTACAAACACAGTATAGTAGCGACATCTAACGTGGAATAGTGACTGTCATATAATTTGTTTTTATCAAAATAAACCAGATGCGAACACTGCGAATGCGACCACAGAATAGAGTATACAGTTTTTTTCTTGTAGGCAGTCTCAGTAGTAAAAAAAACTACTGTCATTACAATATAATTTTTTTGTGCATTCGGTGTCTTCGACTTACACCGACGCCTGTTCCAATATCCAATTCTCAATCTGTTTCCAATATACTTCAATCCAGTGCATTTATTATACCCCTAGGTACCCTAATACCGCACAAGAACAACCTATACAACTACTGAAAAGTTGCAATCAACAGTAGCGAGGACTTGTTCTACAAAACTTCGTTGAGACAAACGTAAACAGGTTTGATAATCCTTGCTTCTTACGCTGTTATTTATAAAAACTGAGGCTCTAGAATACTCCTCAAATGCAGTAGTCTTGCGCGGAATCTTACTGCATTTGAGGAGATTTTAAGGAATTATGTGTAGTGCTCCCTACATTGATATAAACCCTTGTATGTACCTACTGCTAGGGCACGGGTCTCTTCCTGCATCGCAAGAAGGTTTGGCCATACTCCACCATGATATTTTTATATATTAGATTATTGTCTAACAGTGTTATGAATCTCCTCCGAAATGGCTTTACATTATTACAACTAACTACCACTTGTGGTATTGTTACCTACTTTTTTCGTGATCTAATCTCACGTTGTCGTTTCTCAGACCAACATGTCCGCAAGCCAGCCCGAGAATGTGAAAGAGGAAGATGATTTCAACGACACTCAGCATCTGGAACCCATTGTGAAAGTGGAAATAGAGGAAAGATTGCCCACTGAGATCGAAATAAAGATTGAGCCTGATTCAGAGCCCGAGGCTGAGCCGCCGGAACCAAAGAAGTAAGTTTAGAAACAATTCAATTAAATTAAATTTTAAATTCAATTTTATTGCTATAAATTACAGAAGCGCTCGTGGCCTAGCGGAACCATCACTTTTGGAATCCATCACTTGGTTTAAGCAACAAAAGGGGCGGTCAGGTGCTGGACGTGACTACTGCTGGTGGCATTGGTCCGAGCGCTTCCGTGCTTCGCAAGGCACGTTAAGCAGTTGGTGGCGGCTGTCATGTAATGGCAGTCGTTATGGCATGTCAGAGGCTTATGGGCGGCAGAAGTCATTCTGTCAGTAAGGCCCGCCACTGTATTAGAATCCTCCACCAACCCGGACTTGGCCCCCGTGACCTAACCTAACTGCGATACAGGAAGAGACCCGGGCTCCAACAGTGGGGACATATAAAGGGTTGATATTGAAATTACACTATAAATATGTTGGTAAATTAATTAAAATTAAAGTACAAGTGTAATCGGATTTCAACGGCATAGCATATATTTATAATTAATTTGTATTAGGTAATATTAGGTAAATTTAGCAATGCACAATCAAGTAATTTCTTAATCAAATAAATTGTTGGTCACTGCTAATTCGTTAATTAATTTATTAAAAAAAATACAATTTATAACTATGTAACATATTAAAATCTATTTACATATTAAATGATGTAAAGTTAGTAAAATACTTTTATGTATATACATTTTATTTTATATTTTAATTTTATTTTGGACATCAACAGCAAAAACAAATTATTTGATTATACTATTTTTATTTTTAATGCACTAACCCGTGCTAAGGACAATTTTAAAATCCTATTTAGAGGCTAAAAATTCCACCCATGCTGGGATTCGAACCCGCGACCTCTGGCTATCCGTGGCAGCGCTCTATCCAACTGAGCTAATGGGCGACTCACCGGCATCAGTGAAATTTCGAACCTCTTTACACTATTCTCTGTATTACGTACAGGCAGCGACATCTGGCTGAAGTAGAGTGCATCACTTACAGCCCCGACTACTACTTTGCAGTTAGGTTTTTAGGTTGAATAATACATAATTATTGGAGAACCCCCCCGTTCTCCAATAATTACGTATTATCATTTGAGTATATTTACATAGTCTATAAACGTCCCACTGCAGGGCTCAGGCCTTCTCTCAGGGAGAGACTGTATGGGTTTAGTTACCACGCGTGCCCGTGGCGTTGGCAATATCAAGCGCTGAGGCATTTGATTTCAATGTATGGTACATTTGTGAGTTTGTAGTCGCAATACCACACGCGAAAGTGAAGGAAAACATCGTGAGGAAACCCGAGGCTTGGCTCGGCACGTATTGACTAGTCTTTCCTTTGGGCTAGGCCGACTAAGCTGTCAGGATGATATAGGTGCTGGACAAGCCTCCCAGGCACTGCAAAGTCCGAGTGGTCCCTTCACCTATATAGTGTGAATGAATATGCCACTGGTCGCTGTATAAATAATCTCATTACGTTAAGGTTCGAAAATATCAAGATAATTTTACGCTGCTTGATAATTATCTGATAATTATCCGATAATTATCACCCGTGTAAGAAATTAATTTGCTATATTGTTTCATAACAAATGCATTATAATTTGGCCAATTCTAACAAAAACAAATAAATTTTATGATTTTCGTTACTTAAAATCCAACACAAATTAACATTAATTAAAGTAAAAAGTTTTAAATATTGAATTGGATTGACCAAAGATGCCAAAGGACTATCTTCATCCGATGATGATTCTATTTCCATTGGCTGTGTTGCTGCTGAACTTATTTGTTGACCTAATCCTAATATCCAACTAAGATCTTGCTGCTTGGTTTTGGTTGCTTAGCATAAACGATTTTTTTGTTGTTAGCAATTGATAATTATCGAGCTATTTTTATCAAGATAATTATCACGGTTAATTATCCTTTCGAACCCTGCTATAGTTGCTGGGCAAGCCTACACCATCGAAAGCCATATCCCAGGCACTGCAAAGTCCGAGTGGTCCCTTCACACATATAGTGTGAATGAATATGCCACTGGACGTTGTATAAAATAATCTCATTACCTAGATGCAGAGAGTAAAGCCGAATTCTTTCACAGCCACGCGCGCGCGTCCCACAAACACATCCACACATCCAGCGCGTTGCACAAACACATCAACTGACTGGGCCTGGCGTATGTATAGACATACGCCCCAGGCCCAGTCAGTTGATGTGTTTAAGAGTAGAATCCATAAGCACTAAGACTAGAATCCATACCAAGTATATATATATATACTTATATCATTATAATGTGTATTCTAAGTATTGATGCGATTTTATTATATTAGGTATGATAATTATTTACAATAACTCTCTCCGGGCACTACCCGCACTACTATCCACGTAACCCAAGGTTAGCTGGAAGAAAACACTCATTAGTATTAAGCTCGCCTTTCTACAAATATGCTTATTGTTGAATAAAGAATTTTCTAATCTAATCTAAAGCCTATTGAATTGAATTCCTTCAACAGAAAACGTCGCAAGCCAGCCACACCGACTGACGTTCTGCTCTGTGATCACTGCGACATGGAGCTGAAGACCACACGACAGTTGAAGAATCACCTCCTGAAACACACCGGCGAGAGGCCATACATGTGCAACATTTGCGGCAAGACATACATCCAGCTCGGCCATCTTAGTGACCACACGTTGGTGCATACGGGGCTGAAACCACACAGCTGTGAGCATTGCGACAAGGCTTTCTACAGGTGAGCAAAACAATTGTCCTCAGCACGGGTTAGTGCAAGTAGGTAGTAGGTGGTAGGGGCTGCAAGCTGAAACCACACGGCTGTGAGCATTGCGACGAGGCTTTCTACAGGTGAGCAAAAAAAAAATTGTCCTCAGCACGGGTTAGTGCAAGCAGGTAGTAGGTGGTAGGGGCTGCAAGCTGAAACCACACAGCTGTGAGCATTGCGACAAGGCTTTCTACAGGTGAGCAAAACAATTGTCCTCAGCACGGGTTAGTGCAAGTAGGTAGTAGGTGGTAGGGGCTGCAAGCTGAAACCACACGGCTGTGAGCATTGCGACGAGGCTTTCTACAGGTGAGCAAAAAAAAAATTGTCCTCAGCACGGGTTAGTGCAAGCAGGTAGTAGGTGGTAGGGGCTGCAAGCTGAAACCACACAGCTGTGAGCATTGCGACAAGGCTTTCTACAGGTGAGCAAAAACATTGTCCTCAGCACGGGTTAGTGCAAGTAGGTAGTAGGTGGTAGGTACTCGTGGCTGCAAGTGATGCAAATTACTTCAGCCGGATGACGCTGCCTGTACGTAATACAGAGAATATTGTAAAGAGGTTCGAAATTTCACTGATGCCGGTGAGTCGCCCATTAGCTCAGTTGGAAAGAGCGCTGGCACGGATAGTCAGAGGTGGCGGGTTCGAATTTTTATTTATTTATTTCTTCACAAATTATATGTTTAAGAGTACAGTAAGTGCCTGAACACTTCACTAGGCAAGCCCGGCATGGGTGGAATTTTTAGCCTCTAAATAGGTTTTTAAATTGTCCTTAGTGCATTAAAAAAAATATAATCATGTGGGTACAGCGATATCATTCCGATGTAAAACCTAACTGCAAAGCAGGTACTCGGGGCTGCAAATGTGATGCAAATGACTTTAGCCAGATGTCGCTGCCTGTAAATACCTAGTACAGAGAATATCGTAAAGAGGTTCGAAATTTCGCTGATGCCAGCACTTGCCCATTAGCTCAGTAGGGAGAGCGCTGGTACGGTTAGCCAGAGGTCGCGGGTTCGATTCCCAGCATGGGCGGAATTTTTAGCCTCTAAATAGGTTTTTTTTAGAAGCACTCGTGGCCTAGTCGAACCGAGCGATTGGAACCGATCACTTGAGTTAAGCGACTACAGGCGCGGTCAAGTGCAGGATGGGCGACCGTCCCCAACCCTTTTGTGGCCCCAATGCTGGGGCACGGATCTTCTGCATCGCAGGGAGGTTAGGCCGTACTCTACCACGGGGGCCAAGTCCCGGTTGGTGGATAATGGCAATGTAGGCTGCCATACATGATTAATATGATAATAGGTAATATGTTATGTTAGTTTAAAATAGTTATAGGAACTTATTTTTGTGTAAGAAAATAAATAGGTACTTACATTTCTAAGTATATGTAGCTGTAAAATAATTAAATTAAGCCTTAAGTTATAAGAGCGCAACGCCAACAAACTGCACTGCAGTTTGGCGAAATTTGCAGAAGGAAAAATGTAAAGGTTATTTTTTGCTATTAAGAAATGGCCTCAGTCTGGGTGTATTTTCATGTTTGTGATGTCCGTCCTCGGTTACCATGACAACGGGTATTAATTTGGAACCAGGACAAGTTATTATTATCAATAGGAGCGGTGTTAGCGTAACGGTGGAACGCCTGCGCCACATTCGGGAGGCCGTGGATTCAATCCTAAAAATTTAAAGCTAAAAATTTTGTAAGTTAGATTGTTAATTGTTGTTTAAACTTTTCTTAGTTTTTTTTTTTTTTTAATTTAATTAAATACCTACTTAGTTAAGTAAGGAGAGCTTTTATGGATCCGTCTGTAGAAGCAGATCGAGCCATAATTATCTTCGGCTGCGACCGTTCGGAGTAAGGTGTCTGCGATACTTTGCGCTGAGTGGTCGCATTTGGTTGTATGTGTCTTGATGTGTTTTGGCGCTCGTCCATATTCTAACATGCTGTCATCACACGTTAAAGGATATGTAACTAGATTATAAGCTTTCGTCTTGATATTTTTACATGTTATGTTACTTATCTGTTGTGTGATGCTATAAATAAAATAAAAAAATAAAATAAAAATCCAGGCTTCTAATAATGTACGTTTGTTTTCTAAGTTAGGTACGTACAATTGTGAAGTTATAGTATCAGCACCACTCGTTAACTCTGAAGAAAAACATCGCGAGGAAATCTTTATCTCTCCTCCCTGGCCTTGTCACAGCTGGTCATATTAATTGTAAGACCCCCCTCCCGACTGTGACGTCATGTAAAAATTATTGAATTCAAACAGCATTTAAAAACCTATTTAGAGGCTAAAAATTTCACCCATGCCGGGATTCGAGCCCGCAACCTCTGGCTATCCGTACCAGCGCTCTACCATTTGAGCCAATGGGCGACTCACGGCATCAGTGAAATTTCGAACCTCTTTACAATATTCTCTGTATTACGTACAGGCAGCGACATCTGACTTAAGCAAATTGCATTACTTCAAACAGCAGTTCCGAAATTAGTTTTTTATCAAGAGTTGCAAGTGTTAAGAAGTACAGTACTGCACATCATAAAAGTCCCTTCGGGAATCTACGTTCGCGCAGACTAGGAAGAAGTGTAACGAAAGTACCCGATAACCCGAAGCTAGAATTACATTCAACATGATCTTTAAACGATACGGTTAAGGAGCAGAATTGATTGCCGCAGAAGCGCTACCTATTTCGCTCACGCTAATATTGCCAAACTAATAGTCACCTGCATCGATGACGATGAATCAACCAATAGCAACAAAGGCGTGCGGCCTGCCATAAAATGAAATTATCTGATTGGTCGATCAACTTGCCGCACATCCAAAATTTGATCATGTGCGCAGGTACATCCGCGAGACTTATTTCTTGAGTAGCACTGTACTTATTTCGTTAATAATGCTAAGTTCGTGTTCTAACACGTAGATTTGGAAATGTGACGTCACGAAATGTAGGACACCTCCCACCCCCCTTGTCACACTTTGTCACCCCCTCCCTCCCCCTTACCGTGTGACGTAATTTAATTATGGTCTCTATCTAAACAGGGAATCTATAAATTATTAGTAATTAAAAAAGCGGTTAAATAAAATTCATATTTATTTATTTGCGGCTGAAAAGAAGAGCACCCCAAGATATGCTGAAAACCAACTAATATATATATATTTTAGAGAATGAGACAGTGGCCTCATTCCCTGCAAGCCCGGATAAAGAAAAACAAAACGATTGCTAAATGTTCCAGATACCAGTTGCAATAACACGAGAAAGATAAAAAAAAAATATTATTATACAGTGGCCCAAAACGCTCTTATGTTACTACGATCTATTGTAGGCACACTTTACTAACTACGTAAGTGTAATCTTAAATGTACAACAATTTAATCTTATTTGGGTAAGGAGAGCTTTTAAATCCGTTTGTAAAAGCAGATCAGGCCGTAATTATGTCCGGGTGCGACCGTTCGGAGTAGGGTGTTGTCTACTTTGCGCTGGGTCGCATTTGATTGTATGTGGCTTGATATGTTTTGGCTCTCGTCCATATTATAAAATGCTGTCATCACACAGTTAGTTAGACCTGAGATTTCCGCACTTAGCCTCATAGTTGGGCCATTGTACGTAGCAAGCGCTGAGGTACGCTAACACCTCAGACACTAGGGTTTCCTTACGACGTTTTCCTTCACCGTCGGCGAGTGGTATTGCCACTATAATTTCACAAATGTACATAACTTAGAAAACAAAGTCATTGGTACATGCCGGGGTTCGTCATCACACGTTAAAGGATATCTTCTTCTTCTTCAGGCTATATTATTTAGTCCACAGCTGGACACAGCCCTCCCCTACTGAGCGCCATAGCATAATATATAACGAGATTATAAGCTTTCATCGTGATATTATAACATGTAATGTTTCTTATACATACATAACCTCACGCCTGTATCCCAGAGGGGTAGGCAGAGACCAGGGACTGCCACTTGCCACGATCCTGACAGATCACCTTCGTTTCATCAACGTTCATAAGTCGTTGCATGCACGCACGCCGGCTCCTGGTACTTTTTATCTTCCCCTTCGCTAATACATCCCCTATTGGTCGATGTATGTCCGCCTGGGACGTCCCTGTTGCTTATCTGTTGTGTGATGCAATAAATAAAATTCAAATTTGACAGGAAATCAGAGTTGGAGCGCCACGAGAAGATCCACACAGGTGACAAGCCCTACCAGTGCGAGCTTTGCCCCAAGAACTTCGCGCAGAAGAGCAACTTAGTGATGCACGTCAAAGCGCACAAGAATGAGAGACCGCACGAGTGTGGTGTCTGCAAGAAACGTTTCATCACGAAGAGCAAACTCAATCTGCATTCCAACAGGCACGCGAAGAAGATTAAAAAAGGTGCTCAGCTGATATTGCATGACGACTTGGTAGTTTGATCGGCGCAAAGTGCATTTTTGTGGATATTATCCTGTGTATTTGGCAGCTAAGAGGATAGTAAAGCCTTAAACTAGTGAAATAATATGTCCCAGACTTTAAAACAGACATCTGTGTGGTTACTTATTCTAATAGTTTAGGTAGGTTGAGGCCCGCTGGGAGAAAATGGCAATTATAGCTCCGTAACGTCAGAGAATGGACCGATGTTGCCAGCGTTTGGACTGGATTTGCCAGCGTCAAAGAACTATTTTGCTTGACAAAGAGAAGAAGAGTATGCAGAGCTGACGGTCAATCTCCAGTTATGGGGCCTCCGGTAGTGGAGAGGCACTGTTACAAGAAGTAAAGAAGAAACTACCGCTGGACCCTATAGGATATCAACCCTTTGTATGTCCCCACAGCTGGGGCACGGGTCTCTTTCTGCATCGCAGGAAGTATAGGCCATACTCCACTACGGCGGCCAAGTCTGGGTTGGTTGAGGATTGTAAGACAGTGGCGGGAATTATTGTCAGAAGTTTATAAACGGACACTATATAATTTGGTGTAATAAATAAATCGGATGGAAGGTCTGTGCCTTCTAATGGGCTGCATAAATCGTGACGCTTTGAAGTATGTTGTTAAGTTTAGGTTCTTCTTAAGGGCAAGAGTCCCATCATGATTCCACTAAAACGCTTTTCAAACGAAATCGTTCTCGGTTGTTGGTCCCAAAAGCACTTCAAGCATTCAATTAAAAATTCATTTTGCAAAAATGATATGGACAAGATGTTTTTGATGTGAGACGCCTTTCAGTTCGGTAGTAGGCTGTCACTGATACCGCACGCAACGGAAACGTGGCGCCTCGGCCAGGATTATAACTCTGTGACTACGCGTCGTGTGCAATTCTTTTATATATCGTTGCGTAGACCAAAATAATAATTGCCATTACTCAGATACTCTTGACTCGTGCCAGTAGATGGCGCGAGTGCCGCATACATTGCGCAGCTTGAGCTACAAATTCACGCTTACTTAAGATATGTCGAGTTAAACCAACTGCCGTGTCTCGACTTTCGCAACAGTGGTCAGGCGAGGGGGGATACAAAAAGTACTGAGAATGAGATGGAATGTAATGACTATTGATTACATAATAATTTATTTTTCTACGTGTTCTTCGAGTCTTTCTACACACCGAGTCCAGCGCTTTTCCAAGGTTTCAATCCCTTTCAAAAAAAAAGTATTGTCTAGCTCCCGCAAAAAGCTCTCCACGAAATTCATCACCTCGTTATCGTCTTCGTACCTGTTTCTCCTTAAGTTTTCTTCAGTTTGGGGAACAGATAAAAGTCGCTAGGCGCCACATCTTGGTGAATAAGGGGGGTGGTCAACCAATTCGAAGCTAGCTTGCTGTCAGCCATCGCAACTGCCGACCTGTGCGCTGGTGCGTTATGATGAAAGTTTACCTCTCCTTTTCTCTTTGATGGCATTCCTCAACTTGGGAATTAAAGCTGTATTATATTGGCCTAATATCCCTATGGGAAGGAATATTGTTGATTACGCTCCAGGTAATCAACAATGTCCCTTCAGAGTCCCAAAATATTGAGGCCATAACCTTGCCAGCCGATGCCATGACACGAAACTTCTTCGGGGTCTGTTATGATGGCCGTTTCCAGCGCAAAGATTGCTGTTTTGTCTCTGGATCAAAATGATGGACCCATGTTTAGTCCATTGTTACGAAACAAGACAAAAAGTTTTCAGAATCTTCTTGAAACTTGTCCAACAATATCTTCGTAATGTCAAGTCGATTTTGTTGCTGACTGTCGGTTAAAATTCTCGGCACCCATCTTGCGGAGATTTTGCTTATATTCAAAGATTGTTTCAATATGGATTGAATACTTCTATATGAAATGCGCGTTTCTTGAATTAAGTATCGGATGGTAACTCTTTTATGCCTCAATACAATTTTCTCGACTTTCGCAACATTTGCTTGGGTGACTGATATCGATGGACGGCCGCAACGATGTTCGTCTTCCGTGCTCGTTCTCTCTACTCGAAATTGAGATGCCTTGTGACAGTGGAATACGGCGGAGCAGACTCTCCTAATGTTGCCTCCAAATCGCAATGAATCTCTTGCGTCGTTATTATTTTTAAACAGAAATATTTAACAATGCAACGGCTCGCACTTCGTTTTTCGCACTCGTTCCGACACAATGCAAACAAATGACTACATTCAGAAAAAAACAAAAGAGAATCCAAGATTTTTTTCTTTATTAATATTAACAAAAATATGTAACTTTCTGAACTGTGCCTGGCAGTATTTACTTTTTCTTACCAAGGAGTATTTCGTTGTCAATACTTTTTGATCCCCCCTCGTATTTCCCCTCGTACCTTTACCTTTCGGATCATGAAGGAAATTCACAAAATAACTTCTAGACGTCTAGGCATGACGTAAGATTTTTAATTCCTATTCCATAATGTAGGGACACATTAATATTTTTAAAAATATCATGACACCACGCGGTGTGATGGGTGTTTCAGTCAAAATGGCTGTAAGCAGTATTATAATATTTTATTTTACTGAAAACATTGGTAATTTAATTTTTTCTAAACTAAATCAGTGTTTTCAATCCTTTTAATATGTAATTTCCGGTATTATCGTTAAATCTTTGCTTATTTGCTACTGTCGTGAGACGCCTATTGTCACTTGTCAGTAAACCACCATCGAACACAATCTATGAACTAGGCTCAATTTTGAGGCTCATTTCACGCACTCGTGTATATTGTACTTATGTATGCGCTTCACCTAGCTATTCGTATTTGCCGACGATTTATAATACAGCAAAGATTCCTCAGGAGACCCGTTGCCTGACGAATCTTTGCCGGGGTTAGATGGTTCATAGTTGCCAAATAGGTGACTACGCAAATACGAGTGGCTCTGTAAAACACCGTATTTTATTTTAGGTATGTGAGTTGAATAGCTTATGTACATAATTAAATTAATTGTACTGTTCAAAACTGTGTTTCATTAGTTCCGCTTTGCTCTAAGACGGAGTTTTCACGTTCATTCTGGCGTCATACTTCAGTCCGTGACTTTGATCAAGCTCGGATACTGATGGAGCATCAAAATATTCCGGTGTTTCGAATATCCTTCAGTCTGGTCCATAGTTCTACTCTATCTACGGGTCCATCAGTCCACTGAATAGACAATCAGTCTGCTGTCAGTCTAACCAGACTGATGGAATTGACTGACGCCAGACTGAACGTGTAAACTCCGTCTATTGCCCTGACAATTTGGACCTTTTAACAGACTTCAAAAAAGGAGGCCATTCCACTCTATCGAGTGACTCCTAAGTCTTAAAAAAATGTATGCATTTGACAGCCGGAGTAGCTTAAAAAAAGTAAAAATCAACGTCACTCAACTCAGTGGATACTTACATAATAATGCCAATTCAATATCATATCAATTCGAGACGTACCTATATTAATATTTTTTATAATTTTTTTACTAATTTAAGCTAATTTCGATAATTATATATTTTTTTTAATAAATTTGGTTAATATTACGTTCCATCGGTCCCATTTTAATTTGGTGAAGATCTGATGAAGATAATTGTAGAAGTATATTTTGGAGTCCGTGCCAAGTTCCAGACCAGCACGTACAATTTGGACACTGACTGCTAAAATATTTTTCTACCATACCTTCATGTACACGTATTTCGAATTTAGAGGTCACATTAGTGGTCACATTCAAATATGACTGCGTTTTAGTGCCTTGGTGTACTGAAATCGGGCAAATTCTTCCCGCCGCCGGTGTCGTAAAAGGCGACTTAAAGGACACAAACCGGGGGGTGGGCCGCAGCGCCCCCTGCAGTAGGTACAATTCCACCAAACTGCGATGCCCAGCGTGGGGATTATAGGCATTACACCCCAATGATGGCACAATCTTGCGCTATGGCGCTCATTTGGGGAGGGCAATGTGCAGCAGTGGATTAATATAGCCTGAAGAAGGAGAAGAGCTACAGTTATCTCTTGAAAAGAAATGTCAGATAATCCTCAGGGTAGAAGTTATTCGTGTTGACAAGCAGGGACCCCCAAATCTGGACGTACATACGGATTTTTTTATACTCTAAAATAAACAAGATTACAATATTTTGTAAATTATTGTAAACAAAACAATAGCATCTTCTGTTTTTTTTGTACCTATATCTATTATGTTTTAACGCCATCTTACGGGCAATAGCAAAACCAAACTTTTATTTGTAACGAATATCTTTTTCACGTCTAGCAACACTCTTAACTGTCACTGTCACCATAGTAGTTCATATAGTCTGTGTGTCAATTCACAGATTAGAACTTGGTGCGCGCCGTTTATTTTGGTTCGGTTTTTTGCGATTTATCAAGAAACCATCGAAAATTTGCGACTAAACTGCGGCTATAACGTTATTTATTCGGTTCAACAAAATGTCTGCATCTCCGAAATCGGAAACTTCGCTAAAAGTCCCATCGGCATCATCGTCTTCTGATGGATCCGACGACGAGTCTGAAAAACAAGGAGATTTTGAGCGTACCGTGTCAGCAGTAAAGTTAGAGCCTATAATATGCCTCGATTCGGGGTCCGAAGCGGAGCCTGAAGGTGACGAACCCGGAGAGAAAATATCGTCTGAAACCTCGAAGTAAGCACCTACATTTAATTTTCAGCCTTATCTTAATGTAAACAAACCATTGGAAAGCAATTATATCGATCTAATCTATCTACTTAGTTTCTCATCAATATCAACCCTTGTATGTCCCCTCTGCTGGGGCACAGGCCTCTTGTTGCATCGCAGGAAGGTTAGGCCATACCCCGCCACGGGGGCTAGGTCTGGGTTGGAGGGTTGTAAGACAGCGGCAGGCCATACTGTCAGAAGTTATCAAGCCACCCATAAAGCCTTTGACATGGCTTTGACTGACTGCCATTACATGACAGCCGACACCAATGGTTCTACATGCCACGGAAGGGCTCGGAATAAATGCCACTAGCGGTAGTTGCGGGACGATCACCCATGTGACTAGCTGTCTATCCAACCTATTATACAAGTAAACAATAAAATGTCTATGCCCGTTTTTGCCATGCCTATGTATATTGATTGGCATGCATGTCACATTAATATATTTTATAGGTTGTGACAAGGTCAGTATGGACACTAAAATGATTTTCACAATGCTGTGCGAAGTTTTTGCTATGAAACGTAAATTGGTCACAAACCAAACATAACAGACTTTCTGCTTAGTACCTGATTACTGATTCTCACATTAAACAGCAATGTTTGATCACAATTGAAGTTTTTTGTTTTACCTTCTAAAAATCTGCTTTGATGCCAAAATACTTTGCAGGATTTTCTTTTCATTTATCTTATTTACTCTTTTGAATATTTGGTACCTTGGCCTCACCATAGTATTAGGTACACCTAACACCGTTTTTTTCCATCAATTTGATTAGTGTGTAACGGTAAGAGCGGTGGTAGGGGAGCGGGGTTGAACGCCGGCTTCTTAATCGGGAGGTAGTTCGTTCGAACCCCGGCTTTGTACCAATGACTTTGTTTTCTAAGTTATGTACATTTGTGAAATTATTGTAGCAATACTACTCGCTGACGGTGAAGGAAAACATCGTAAGGAAACGCTAGTGTCTGAGGTGTTAGCGTACCTCAGCGCTTGCTACGTACAATGGCCCAACTATGAGGCTAAGTGCGGAAATCTCAGGTCTAACTAACTAACTAGTGTGTAACGGTGCAAACCATTTTTTTATATTTCTTTAATTTTGTCTATCAATTTCAAAATTTTAAATACACCCATTTTTGAGATTTCCCTCATTTTTAGCATGACTACTTCACGTCTTGACTGGACCTATTTTATTTAAATGCTTATTCCATTTTTATCCAGTATTCTCTTTATATTATAAATCGCAGAAGCGCTTATGACCTAGTTGAACCGAGTGATTGGAATCAATCACTTGAGTTAAGCAACAACGGGCGCGGTAAGGTGCAGGATGGGTGACGTCCTGTGACTACCGCTAGTAGCATTTTTTCGAGCGCTTCCTTGCTCGAAAAGGCACGGCCATTGGTGCCGGCTGACATGTAAAGTCAGCCATGTCAGAGGCCTTATAGGCGGCTTAACAACTTCTGACAGTAAGACCCGCCACTGTCTTACAATCCTCCACCAACCCAGACTTGGCTCTCGTGGTATGGCCTAACTTTCCTGCTATGCAGGAAGAGACCCGTGCCCCAGCAGTGGGGACATACAAGGGATGTCAACCGATTTTAAATAAATAAAACAAGCTATAAATAAAGCACTAAGTTAAAGTCATTCCAGTTTTATTATTTATTATTTATACATTACAAGTGTATTTTAATAAATTGTGATACCAACCATATTAACTATATCAAAGTCTTAGAGTAATTACAAAGTTCAATAAATTAAAGTCTATGCTATTTTTATTTTTAATGCACTAACCCGTGCTAAGGAACAAATTTAAAAACCTATTTAGAGGCTAGAAATTTCACCCATGCCGGGATTCGAACCCGCAACCTCTGGCACGGATAGCCAGAGGTTGCGGGTTCGAATCCCGGCATGGGTGAAATTTTTAGCCTCTAAATAGGTTTTTAAATTAAAGTCTATTATTGCGAATATTATTACGGCCGCCAATTGTACTGTATTGTTACATTTTAAGTCTCCTATGTAATTCCTGGTGCACATACTTAAAAAAATATTTCTATCTATCAATCTATCTTACGTTTTGATAGTTCATTAACAGCACTCACAGTTGTGCACGCAAAATATTTTATTGTATTTTGCTCAATCTTATTTCATGTTGTAAAAACATGATGCTCCACCAACCTGGACTTGGCCCCCGTGGTGGAGTCCTGCCATACAGGAGGAACCCCGTGCCCCAAAAGTGGGGACATACACAAGGTAGATACTAAAAAACTGAAGTGAAATAAACGATTAACTTCTCCAATTTCAGGTCGGCGCGCCCGCACACTTGCGCCCAGTGCGGTCGCTCCTACAAAATGTCCGGCTACCTGAAGCGCCACATGCTCTCCTGCAATCCCAACGAAGAGCGAAAGTTCATCTGTACATTCTGCGGCATGATCTTCGACCGCGGCGCCGCTCTCTACCACCACAACTTCCGGCACAAGAACGACAAGAAACACAAATGCAACGAGTGCACGAAGACATTTAACAGAAAAAACACCCTCGACCGTCACATGCTGGTCCACAGCGGGGAAAAGCCGTATCACTGCGACGTGTGCTCCAAACAGTTCACTCAGAAGCAAAACTTACTTATGCACATAAAAGTCCACAAGGGGGAGCGGGACCACAAGTGTGCGGTGTGCGAGAAGAGTTTCATGACGAGGAGTAAACTGCGGTTGCACAGCAAAAGACATTACAATCTAGTCAAACCGGAGCTGATGGTCTGTACACCGTAGGTTGTGGGTGAAACGTCTCAGGGACTACAGCGTCTGATTAGCCACTCAAATCGATTAATTTCAACGTCATAAATATTACATTCTGTTCGCTGAATGTCAGTGTACAATGTAAGCCGGTGCCTTCGGGCCGTATTGTTGTAGAGAAAAAGGCAGCAGCGGGGAAATTCTTCTCGTCTTAGTTTTTCTTAGGGCTGGCAAAGCGGATCATCATAGTTCTCAAACTTCATCTCTTAGCATTGGCATAGATTGAGGGGAATGTAGTGATTGAATGAAAAATGTAGTCCATTCGAATCACATGATCCGAGTGGAATATTTTGCTTGGCTTGATGTGATCCGTTTCTGTGATCCGAGTGGACATACCCCAGGTGGGTACTAGCGCCCGCAGAATGGTCAAGCCCACAGCTTGGGTTCCTGCAGGCCCTAAGTCTAATCCTTAGATATTTCTTCAATAGAATGATATAAACACAACAATGGTTGTTATTCGCCTCAATTTGGTAGTCAACAAAGCAATAGCAGTACCATGTCATTCCAGGGGAATAACCCGCGCAAATTAAATAGGCATCTCTCGCGAAGAAGTTCGAATCGCGCGAGGCACCGATTTAAGTAGCACGGGTTATACCACTGCAATGCGATTGGTTACTAGACTACCGATAGTGTGAATGAAACGGATTCTATTGAGTCATTTTCATCAGTTCCATTATAGGACTAATACGGTTCTATTGAACAACTATGCATTTTAGAGACTCGCTCCCCAGGTTTTTTATCTCCAGACCCAGGATCGATACCCAGTGCGAGAATGTACCTATGACTTTGTTTATTTTCAAAGATACGTGCGTCTGTGAATTTCAGTAGCAATAATACCCGCTAACGGTGAAGGAAATCATCTTGAGGAAATCCGCGACTTTGTTGGCTCCGCACGTACTTATAGACTTTTCTTTCCTGTGGACTAGGCCGACTTAGCCGTTTCGGCGATTAGTTCCTAATTCTTAATGTTGCAAGTATGTATTTCTGCGGATTATCATCGGGACGAATTCTTCTTTTTGAAAATTCTTAATTTTACCAATTCTTAATTTTCCGAATTTCTTATATTTCTAACTCTACATAGTGCCAATTCGGTTTTTTTTTACAAAAGAAAGTAGGTTTGTACAGTAAGATACATAATTTATGTAGTGCTAACCTAATGTTAACCTCTTAGGGCGAGATAAATAGTCGCTTCTAAGAACGAGTCTTAGCGAAAGCACTTGCTTAAGAATCGATTTGTCTTTCATAGACAGTACTTTATCACTCTCGAAGTCGCGAAACCCGGTCTAATTTTTAGCATTCGCCTAAAAACATGTTTAGCTAAGCAAACGTCTACTTTGATACTTAGCTAAGTTAGCCTGAAGTAATGCTTAGGGAAGCTTGAGTACGGACTTGGGCTAAGCAACGACTATTTATCTCGCCCTTAGTATTTTCTTTGAGTCTAAATAAAAAATAAAAAAGCCAAATATTTACGGAACCGAGGAAGAGACGATCAAAATTTATAATTAAAGTTGCAAATATTTACTAAACCGAATTCACACTATCTGGAATTAGAAAAATAAGGCATTCGGAAAATTAAGAATTTTTAAAAAGAAGAATTAGTTCCGATGATAATCCGCAGAAATACATACTTGGAAAATGAAGATTTGGGAACTAATCCCCGACACGGACTAAGCTGTTAGGATGGTATAGGTGCTGGGCAAGCCTACTCCATCTAAAACAATATTCCAGCAACTGCCGAGTGTGTGAGTCCGAGTGATCTATTCACCCATATAGTGTGAGTGAATGTGCCACTGGACGCTGTATATGTATCTCAATACGTAGATGCAAAGGACATGGAGCTATGCAGAGAGTTATACTCGGAGTTCCTCTGAAGGACAGGATTCGTAACGAATGCATCCGACAGAGAACCAAAGTCGCCGACATAGCTCAGAGAATTAGCCAGCTGAAGTGGCAGCGGGCTGGCCATATCTCGCGAAGAACCGACATCCGTTGGTGTTCTTGAGACCGCGACTCGGCAAACGTAGCGTAGGACGCCCTCCGACCAGGTGGGATGACGATCTGCGAAAAACTGCCGGCAGATGCTGGATGCGGCAAGCTGAAGACAGGGCGCTATGGCGCTCATTAGGGGAGGGCTATGTCCAGCAGTGGACTAATATAGCCCGAAGAAGAAAGGCCAAGGTTTTTATTATTTCTCCAAAATTAGCCCCCCAAATAAACACTAGAATTACCTAAAAATGACAATGATACTCTATATTTTTTTTTCTATTATCATTGTCATTTACAACATTTGTCGTCGTCGTCGTCGTCGTCGTCAGGCTATACTAGTCCACTGCTGGACATAGCCCTCCCCTAAAGAGCGCCACGTTGTGCTATCATATGGGGTAATGCTCATAATCCCCACGCTGGGCTTGCGGGATGGGATCGCATAATTTGTGCCAATAAAACATTGGTTATCTTTCTTACATTTATATTTTATTTATTATAATTTTATACAACGAACTTATTTGTTGTTTCACATTCAAAATTAACAAGGAAGTGTGGTTACATTTTCCACTACGCCAAATAAATTCTACAGAGTTACGTTCTATTGACTTTTCGGTTTATTTTTAGTGATGGGTATTTAATTTAGCGCACGATACGTTACGATAGGTATGTATGATAAGAAGATATACCTATGTATCCCCGTTCCAAATACTGAATGTTAAAGTTTGTTCTAGTTTCGACAAATATTTAAAAATGTCTTATATAACACTATCACTTTATAATTTTTATTTAAAAATGTAATTATCCATTTGACATGTTTTAAACCTTTTTTCTTGATCAATTGAAATCACAATACACATTATTTCGACGATTATATTTGTAATTTTTAACATAATGTGAAGTAAAACGTCGACAAAGTCAAACTATTTTCTTATATTAGTGTAGATGGGCGAAATTATTGATGCTGTAGCGACTTTGAAATAGGTTTTAATGGTTGGTGATGGTGCATTCCAAGTGACAAACTGTGTGGTACAATTACCTTCTTTATATTTGTGTAAATTTTTGTTACCTCGTTCCTATTCTGTGGAAATTGATTTCTACGTAATTATTATGTACTTAATTTAAAACTAGATTAAGTAAATGAATTATCGCCTAAACGTTTTTTTATTTCTAACTTATATTATTGATGCAAGTAGGTATTGTAGACTTTTAGTCCGGATCTACTGACGGGTGTTATATCGGAAGAGTCCGACCAGGTTTCGCTCCGATTCGCAGATAATAATCATGGTGAGCAGAGACGGAGCTCGCGTCGTCGGCTGCTCGTCTCAGTCTCACACAGATCCGGACTAAAAGTCTACAATATGTTGTGCTTACGAAAGTTTTAGTTCAAGTAGATAGGTGTTGTAAAATAGCGTAAGTAGTTCAGCGTAGAGCTATGGTTACCTAAAATTGTCGCATCTTGAGGTGGCCCAACAAAATAATTCGTATACGACACTAAGGCATATGATTTAAATTCTACATAAAAAGCCGAGCGACACCCAAAATCTGTATTCTGAACGCCATGCTATATTGAATTCGAATGAGGAAATACCTAGGTAAATGTCTAATGAATGACTCTGTCGAGTTATCTTATTTTTATGCGACAAATTAAAGTCTAGTCCTTCGAATATTTTGCGTATACGCTTTCAATTCGCATGTACGAGAATCGACTCCCTGGGGGCCAATTCTTACTTCGTCAGCAAATAATTCGTATACGACTTTAAGGCGCATGACTTGAATTGTACATAAAAATCGAGAGATAGCCAAAATCTGTATCCTGAACGCCATGCCATTGAATTCGAACGAGGAAATAAATGTCTAATGACTCAGTCGAGTTATTTCGAATATTTGCGTATACGCTTAGTCCTTCGAATATTTTGCGTATACGGTTTTAATTCGCATGGGCGAGAATCGGCTCCCTGGGGGCCAACTCTTACTTCGTCAGCAAATAATTCGTATACGACTCTAAGGCGCATGACTTGAATTGTACATAAAAATCGAGAGATAGCCAAAATCTGTATCCTGGACGCCATGCTATTGAATTCGGACGAGGAAAGAAATGTCTAATGACTCAGTCGAGTTATCCTATTTTTATGCGACAAATTAATGTCTAGTCCTTCGAATATTTTGCGTATACGCTTTCAATTCGCATGGGCGAGAATCGACTCCCCAATTCATAGATAGATAGAGAACATTGTACATAAAAAAGGAAATTACACAGATATTTCTTAACCTAAGAGTATAGACGGCGGCAATTATTCGTACAATTATTTGCTGACGACGTTTCATACTCCGTCAGCAAATAATTTCGTATACGACTCTAAGGCGCATGACTTGAATTGTACATAAAAATCGAGAGACAGCCAAAATCTGTATTCTCAACGCCATGCTACTTTGAATTTAAATGAGGATTTACATGTAACCTAACCTAAACTTACTTCAACTCACACAAACGAATAATCCTGTAGTTAGTAACCGATCGTACCGAAAGCAAGATGGCGACTAAGCAATCAGTGCTACCAATTCTCTCACGCGTCAAGTTAATGTGAACGCACTGTATATAAACATTGCACGATAGCACAGATTAGATAATAGTTACTACGTATAGTCGATTTCCACAAAAAAACGACCGTTTTTGGCGGAAATTGATTAAAGTCCTAGGTTTTTGATCCTAGGTTCTAAACTGCAGGTTTTAAAAATAGGATTTATGATGTTTCTTATTCTTCTTATTCATGATTTCTGAAGAAGACTTTTCTTCTTCAGGCTATATTATGTAGTCCACTGCTGGACATACCTAGCCCTCCCCTAATGAGCGCCATAGCGCCCAGTCTTCAGCTTGCTGCATCCAGCATTTGCCTGCAGTTTTCCGCAGATCGTCATCCCACCTGGTCGGAGGGCGTTCTACACTACGTTTGCCGAGTCGCGGTCTCCACTCAAGAGCACGCTTACTCCAACGGCTGTCGGTTCTTCGCGAGATATGATGTTTACTTTTGTATAAAAAAGCTATGATTTTTATTCCACTGTTAAGATTTAAGTGGTTTACTTTTGAAAAAACAAAGCTATGATTTTCATTCCACTGGTGTCGCTAGCTGACACACCATTACGCCTTTAAGTCAAATATCATCTAGCGCAGTGTTTTTTTACTCTATAGAAAAACTATTAAAATGTAGGTAGGTATCAGACTCTGGGCCTGGTTTGTGACTCCACTCCACTGGCCTACGAAGGCCAGACGCGCTCGACAATCCAGTCCAAATACTTGTTCACGTTGGTGTAGACCCCCGGAGCGCCTTGCCCGCATTGGGGCCCCCAGGAAACGATGCCCCGTACCGCGTAGCTGCAAGGCAGGTCCTTCATGTACGCCATTAGAGGCCCGCCGCTGTCGCCCTGGTAGGTAGGATTTACATGTTTACTTAATAGGCTTAAAAACTGCCCAATGCTCACTACAGATGTCACCACTGTTGTGTGTACAGTCTATTTATTCTTACTTGTCCAATTTAGTAAACAAGATTCTAACCTTAAAGTGTGACTTTTTAGTCCAAAACTGCCATATTTCCATAAATGAAGTAACCTATTAATTTGACAGTCCTCCACAGTATTTTTGTCAACAAATTAATTGTTACGTGAATAGTATCATTATCTGTGTGCATCCGTTGATTGCAAAAATACGGGAATCCATTTATTTCCCAAGGAACCTAAAAGAAGAAAACTGTGGGAAAAGGCTCTTCGTAGAAAAAAATGGAAGGCTAGTAGTTCGTCAAGACTATGTGACGCCCATTTTCAACCTGACGATTACTATGGGCGCAATTCATATATAAGTGATGAATCTACATAAAGTATTGAAGACAACAGCTGCACCCTTTAGAACAAACAACAATACAATATGACGGCTTAGGAACACTCAACAGTGCTGCCAACTACAGTCTATTTATTCTTACTTGTCCAATTTAGTAAACAAGATTCTACCCGTAAACTGTAACTTTTTAGTGCAAAACTGCCATATTTCCATAAATGAAGTAACTTGGAACACTCTTTTAGATAACACGCTGCCAATTTTATAGGTAAACATAGTTCATGAATTTGCGAGAAAATGTCTAGATTAGGCATCTAATCTCAATTTTAAGGTTAGAAACATGTTTACTAAATTGGACAAGTACCTAAGAATAAATAGACTGTACCTACAATGAGCTTTCTGTTTTTAACCTGATTCGTTCATTCATTCGTCACTAGCTTGTGCCAGCGTCTTCTTTTTTTTTTTAATCTTTATTTAAGGGTTTGGTACACAACGTGACCATGTCACCCAAATGATGCTTAATAATTATTACTAACACCTTACCAACTAATTATTTACATTACCAGACTTTGTCTTGCTTTGAGACCAAATGAAACTAATTTAAGCAGTGCCCTGGCCTCTTCCGTGTGCGGTAACGCCAGAACACTGCAGTACACTCCAACTCCATAAAAATTATTAAATAAATATCTTCTTCTACCTTCGTTCCGGGCACACTCCATCAAGATATGATAGGCGTCCTCAATGCCACCGCATTCAGTACAGTTTGGCGAATCCGTTTTCCGCATCATGAAAGCGAATTTGTTTAGTGGAATGTGTCCGGATCGAAGTCTGAACATAAGCACTAGTTCACTTCTAAGCAGGTGTGACTCAGCGAACCAGGGGACACGAAGAGGATAACCTTGCATAGTTTTATACCATATTCCTTTAGACAAAGACCGCTCATCAAAGTACTCTCTCCAATGACTGTAGCATTGCTCTCTAACCGTGGGTAAGTAGTCAGTGTGTAACGGAGTACAAATTAATGGGATTCCGTCAGTAGTAGCGGCTTTAGCTAACGCATCAGCCTCTTCGTTTCCCCTGATACCGATATGAGATGGGATCCATTGAAGTATTATAGTCTTATTGTTATTTGTAATATTAACAATAGATCTCAATATAGTATAGGCTATCGGTGTACTTCGAAAGTTCGAGGTGCATCGAGCCAAATGTTGCAGGGCACTTTTTGAGTCCGAAAAAAGCCAGCGACTTCTACTGCGCAGGATTAGTATTTCGAGCAGCTTGTATTAGCGTGGCGTAGAACAGGTTTTGGCAGCGCACGCCAGAGTCGCACGCAGATGGTAGATTTTTTTCTCACTTACTTGACGCTTATCGTCATATTTTGGACAATTCACACAATATCTTTACAAATTGTATTTAACCTATATTATTTTAAAGTTTCGTTAAAATCCATTTTGTAATTTTTATGTGAAAGAGTTTCAAACAGCCATCCATACCTACTTTCAAACCTTCGCGCTTATAATATTGGTAGGATTTATTCATTTCTTTCAGGCAATGCCAATCAGGTGTCACAGAGGAAAGTTTAATTTTTACCTAGTAGGTAGGTACCTAAAGAGTCGTTTTCAGCACAAATTGATCTAGATTTTGAAATGGACACCTAGTTTGGATTGTAACGTTCATGAAAGCCGCAGTTTCTGCGCTACTTTCAATAAAACCCTATGATAAAACCTATTAATTTTATTTCAATTCACAAATCACTAACTACATAGATGGGGCTTGTAGCCATCCATAAATTACGTCACGGAATTTCGTGATTTTTCTACCACTCCCCCGTCCTTTTGTGAGACTCCACCCTCCCTAGTGTGACGTCACATATTTAGCAATTTAAAATTTAGAATTTATTGAATTCAAACAGCAGTTCCTAAACTGTTTTTATTAAATACAAGAGTTGCAAATGTTTTGAGCATTTCGTTAAAAATGTGACGTCACGAAATTTAGAACCCCTTTCACCCCCTGTCACACAATGTCACCCTTCGTCGACCCCCTCCCGCCCCCTTAATGTGTGACGTATTTTGTGGATGGTATCTTTAGGGCAGATAAATTTTGACAGCCGTATTCCGGTTATTGTATGGCCACGCCTGTAAGCGCCATCTGGAAATTGATTTGTGAACTTGTGCTGAAAACGGCTCATTATTAAAGTCACAGAACATAAAAAAAGAGTAGGAGTAGTGACATGACCCATCAAAACAATCATGGCAATGATTGTTGGTACGTTCAGCCGTACCTACTAAGAGATGTCCTAAAAGATGATTAATAAAACGAAAATCGTAATAAAAATCATAAATAGGCACTAATAATGAGGTGAGTTTAAACATCATGTAAAATAAATAAAAGCGCTCAAAAAACTAATCAATAAAATCAATAAAAGAATCGAATCAGTAAAACTATTGTTTTACTGAATCGATTCTTTTTAAAGGGTATCACTATTTTCACTAATACTTGAACTGTCAAAAGTAAAATAAACGAATGGAATCATTATAGTATGAAAACCAGTGTGACTAAACTCACATTAACACTTAAAAACCAAACGCACACTATGAATGTTAAACTGCCATTGGTAAATAAAGACAAAGCCAAAAAGGTCTAGTTAAATATGAACCTTTTAGTTGTGTAAACAAGGATCGTAATCAATGGACAACAATGAAATCGAGGAGCACGGCAGTGACCCCGCCAAGTCGAGCGCGAAGAAAACATGTCGTACCATCTTTACTGGAACCATTTCGCCGCATTTTCAGGCCCCTATTTGAGAACCTCTGGATAAGACCAGAACGCAGTAATTTTTGTCATTGAGTAAGCTATAATCACATACTTAAAATCCAAAATTTGAAGTCTGTAAGTAGGTCATTTAGTTCCGTACTTACGCGAAAGCAAAGTTTCGCATTTACGACACTCACTCACTGATGATCATCAAAACAAAGAAATTGCAGTAAGGAACCTTAGACTTGGCACGTCTTTGTCTGGATTTCATTACTTTTTAGAGATAAACGAGCAGCTCCATCAAGACTTGGCTAGTTTTTACAGAATGTTTTGGTGGGATAAGTTTGACAATAACTCTTTCTTTTGTAGTAGGTACCGCTACTTTACACTAGATGGAACTACCACCGCGTCTGATCTTCGAGAAGTTTATCTTTACTTATATTTAAAATACCGTATCATTGGTAACTATTATCAATATTAAAGACAATGCCCATTGCGAATTTAAAATAAAATCCTGCATAAATCTGTATATAACTCACATGGCACGAGTCGGCGGCAACTTCGCTGTCGGCGCCGGCGCAGATCATGCCCCCCACGTCCCACCCTCGCGGCAGCCCCTGCGGGTCGATGAGCCTACTGCAGTTGCTCGTATCGAACTCTGATATTACCGCCTGAAAACAATCCAACGCATCAGCATATAAAATTTTATTTATTTAATTAAAACTATTTTGATACGGATTTTACTCGTTTATTAAATTTTTTACAATTTGTTCGTTCGTTAGTTCGTTCGTTCGTTCGTTCGTTCGTTCGTTCGTTCGTTCGTTCGTTCGTTCGTTCGTTCGTTCGTTCGTTCGTTTGTTTGTTTGTTTGTTTGTTTGTTTGTTTGTTTGTTTGTTTGTTTGTTTTCATAACTTATACTGTCATTACAGCAAACCCAAATCGATCAGCATTAGTCTTAATGTAGAATAGTATGTCACAATTAAAAACTTAACAGTAAAAACTTAGTCAATTAAAATTGTTAATTATAAAATAAACATAAACGTAAACATAAATACAATAGGTATTTATTTAAACCATTTTACACAGTATGAGTATTTACAAAAGTATGAGAATTCAAAACCTATTTAGAGGCTAATAATTCCACCCATGCCGGGACTCGAACCTGCGACCTCTGGTTAACCGTGCCAGCGCTCTTTCAACTGAGCTAATGAGCGACTACCCGGCATCCGTGAAATTTCGAACCTCTACAATACTCTCTGTATTACGTACAGGCAGCGACATGTGTATACATATATTTTGAATGCACTAACCCGTGCTAAGGACAATTTTTAAAAACCTATTTAGCCGTTGACCACAGACAACAAAGCGCGTTCGAAAATGAATAAAAATCCATATCCACTAAAATGTGTGTAAACTACCATCCGAGTGGCTTACAGTTTTAGTTGACTGAGACGCGCTCGGTCCGATACCACTAAGACCGTGAAAACGCGGCTTAATTCCCGCTTTTTCCTATTTTCGATGCTGGCAACCCTAAGTAAATCCCACCTTGAGCAGTTCGTCAGAGGTGGTGCCGGCGGACGTGCCGCTGGTTTCGCCCCAACCGGCAAGGATGCGTTCCTCCGACAGGTCCATTTCAGGCAACGCCAGGCACGCAGGCCGAACGAAATCGGAGAATATTACCCTGTGAGTTAGAAAGAGAGAGATTTTTACCCTGATTACCTAAAAATATAACCTTTATTGCGTAGTTTTTTGTTATTTGTAATAATTATTTGTGGGTCTCTTTGCCTGAAATAAATGACTATTATTATTGTATTTTTATTATAATTATATTAAACCGGTCTAATCGAGATTATTTATAAGTTTAAACCTTAATAAATCAAAGCACTGTATAGTTGAACGTTACAAGTTGAATTAAAGTTAAAGACATTTTTTCGCCAAAATGATCTAGATTCTGAAATGGAGTTCGAAATCTAGATCACTTTGGAGAAAAAAATGGACAGTAAAATTCCAAAGTTTTTATCCAAAGTAAAAATTCCAAGGCTTTTCTAAATTCTTCATTAACAGAATTTACTTAATAGTGTCCCGGAACGGACAAGGCTGTCAACATTTTTGTTGCCGTTTCTTTTGAATCTAAAAATTTATAATCTGTACATTGTACATTGTATTTATACTATGTCATTGTACTGTGTTTTTAAGTGAATAAATTATTTCAATTCAATTCAACATTGCATAGGTGCTGGGCTAGCCCAGTGTTGCCAGATCTGGAGAGCTAAGACCTGTATATAGGATTGTAAAAATCTGTATTAGTAAATTTATGAAAATCTGTATTAATCTGCATGTGACTTTTGTATTCTTCTTCTTCAGGCTATATTATGTAGTCCACTGCAGGACATAGCAGTGTATTTGTTTGTAGGTATTCTGCATGCGTTTTTGTATCAAACTAGTATTTGTAACATTTTGATTCGATTTTCCGGATCAACCCTTGTATATCCCCACTGCTGGGGCGCGGGTCTCTTCCTGCATCGCAGGAAGGTTAGGCCATACTCCACCACGGGGGCCAAGTCCGGGTTGGTGGAGGATTGTACAGTGGCGGGCCTTACTGTCAGAAGTTATCAAGTCCTCCATTAGGCCTCTGACATGGCTTAACGACTGCCATTATATGACAGCCGGCACCAACGGCTTAACGTGCCTTGCGAAGCACAGAAGCGCTCAGAAAAATGCCACTAGCGGTAGTCACGGGACGGTCACCCATCCTGTACCTGACCGCGCCTGTTGTTGCAATTGACTCCAATCACTCGGTTCGCCTAGGCCACGATTCCTATATTAAAAAATATTATATTACATAATAATATCATTTTTACAAACCTATTTAGAGGCTAAAAATTTCACCCATGCTGGGATTCGAACCCGCAACCTCTGGCTATCCGTACCAGCGCTCTACCAAATGAGCCAATGGGCGACTCACGGCATCAGTGAAATTTCGAACCTCTTTACAATGCCGTGAGTCGCCCATTGGCTCAATTGGTAGAGCGCTGGTACGGATAGCCAGAGGTTGCGGGTTCGAATCCCGGCATGGGTGAAATTTTTAGCCTCTAAATAGGTTTGTAAATTTGTTCCTTAGCACGGGTTAGTGCATTAAAAATAAAAATAGTGTAATAATAATATCATGTTCTTAGTACAGTCGATCCAAAGGTTGTCTGGAAGAGATCATTTGTTGTGATTAGGCCGCCGCCGTCTGTACTCTTAAGTTAAGAAATATCTGTGTAATTTCCTTTTTATGTACAATATACTATCCTCTGAATTTACATAATGAGATGATGTAGGTATACAGCGTCCAGTGCACCACTCAGATCGATGCTGGAGTGCCTGGGACGTGGTGTTAGATTGTGTACTCTTGGACAATAAATTTAATTATCTTATCTTATGTACAACTAGCTGTGCTCCGCTGTTTATCCATTTTCCAATGGGAATAAGATATTTTCCTGCAGTAAAACTAGTAGTCTATGAGTTAATCCAGGGTGGCAGCTAACTCCATACTAAATTTTATTGAAATCGCTCCAGCCATTTAGACGTGACGAAGTAGGTAACAAACATACACACTCATAAACTTTCGCCTTTATAATATTAAAGTCATATGATAAAGGGTTCTCTGTGTAGGTATCTGTATTAGCCCATACATACGTAACCTCACGCCTGTATCCCAGAGGGGTAGGCAGAGACCAGGGACTGCCACTTGCCACGATCCTGACAGATCACCTTTGCTTCGTCGACGTTCATAAGTCGTTGAATGCACGCACGCCGGTTCCGGGTACTTTTTATCTTCCCCTTTGCTAATACATCCCCTATTTGGTCGATGCATGTCCGCCTGAGACGTCCCTTACCAGCCCTTCCACTCACATTCGCAATATATAATTTTTGTTTCGTCAATCTTTCTTCCTTCATCCTCTCCACATCACACTGGTTCCACGCCCTAAGAGTAGCGGTCATAGGGTTTCGCGATAATAATGACTGTCGTTGTCATAGCTGATTATTATTATTATGGTGTTTTGTAATACTTTAAGCCATAACACAATAAAAAAAAAACAAAATAATCTTAAAAAGCTTATTTTATTTACAAAATTATGCATTTTTATTACACTTAAAAGAAGGTTTGCAACTTAATAACTATTAAACCTTACTATTTACATTTTATATTACAAATAAAGTAAATACTTAACTAACATCTAAGTACAAACACACAATTGGACAAAAAATATTATATTTACATAATAGGAGTTATGTAAAAAATAACATAAATACCTATCTTATTTTTTACATTTTTTCCTAAACCGACAACAAATTTAATACTTCTTTTGATAGAATAGACTTCTTCTTCTGTGGTAACCTTCTTAAACTAGAAATATAAGGATCCGAATTAAGGAGAAGTCTATGTATCAAGTCGGTGTTTGTGACAACCCGAGACATTTTCCTCGTGTTGTCACGCCTGAAGAGTTTGATTAATTTATTGCAAGATTCGGCGGCCTCTTCCGAAAGCTCACCTATTGACAATAATGCGTGTTCAATTACTTCCGACCCATGAATGAGGACCTTATGTACAGACGATGGCAAGTTGTACCATGGATAGGTAGCAACAAGTTTACGTGCTGTTTCTAGAGAATACTCTTTAAAAGTGGCGTTATTAATTTTGTATCCCGACGAAAGACACTGCAGCAGATTATGACATCTGTCAATAAGGATTTTATCTAATCCAGTAATTTCCGCTGAAACCGCTGAGTTAGAAAAAAACTTTCTGGCAGTGTTTCCGTCGTTAGATGTGCCACTTCCTCCACTTCGCGGTTTGTCGACTATTAGACCAAGTTTCTGCCTAAACTGTTGCTGCACATGTTGTTTTTTTTGTGCAAGAAGAGCTTTTTCGTCTGAAGAACGTACCTGCCATTTCTTTATGTCTAATCTATAAGAAACGTGAATTAAATATTCGAAGAATCGGATATACGAGTGAAGAGGAGATAGTCCAAATTGATAGGTACCACTATCTGCAGTTTTGCTCAGCGATTTATCAATGTCATTCATCTCTTTTGGAGTTGAACCACAAATATAACATCTACTACAAGATGTATCGCTCAGAGCACTGCACACTTTACCATCAACCATGGTTAATTGTAAAGAATGCTGCACTTTTATTTCATATTCACCGTGAGTGAAAGAAGTCGGTTGTAAACTATCAATTTTAGTCTTGAAATAAGCTTCTTCTTGCACAGAAAGGTCTTTGGATTCTTTGGCAAATTGGAATCGAATAGGCCTACAATACCTGGTGGAAGAAGGGCGCGGATTTTTCCAAACTATTTGATCTGGGTCGGAGGTATTGGACTTACAAACCAATTGAAGAGGACAATATGAAGTAACAAACATACTGCCATCATCATCGATACCAGAATCTCCAAAAATCTGTTTATATTCGCTGTGCCCCGTACTCCCATCGAAACCCCATTTTCCAATCAAAACAAATTCTTTATTAGGGTCAATATTATTCAAAACGGGTTTTTGGGATTCTAGTATCCGGCAAGCAGTATGATCTAACAATGATTGTAATTCTACTTCAGCAGATGATTCCGTGATAAACTCTTGCGATGGATAGCACCGCTTCTTAGTTTCTAACACTTTTTGATAAGATGGTAATGCATTAGGTGATTTTGCATTAACGAAGTCTTTCACCAAAAGATACTGATGTTTAGTCAGTTTTGTCTCATTTATAAGAGACAAGACTTCGTCAGTGCTGAAATTTAAAGATGCAGCGGCGTTAGATAGACTAGAATCGTCCAACAAAGAATTTATCGCAGAACTGTCTACTTTACTTAACTCTGCAAGCCTGCGGCGTTTTGATCTCTTGCTACATTCCTCAAAGTCCTTCCTGTGCTGGTGCTGTTGGGTGCTTGTCGAAGCTTCTGCTGCTGGCCGTTGGGTGTTGTGGCTCCCTACTGTTGCACAAGTTGGCAGAACGCAAACTTCAATTTCGTTCAGCCAGTCTCCGTACTTAGAGACCATGCGAGAATGGTTGCGCGTGACTTGCTTCCAAATTGCTACCAATCTTGTACAAACTTTAGTAACTCTTTTTTCCAAGTCATCAGCAATGTAATTCTCAACATCAGGCAGCAATTGTATTAGGTCTCGAAAAACTCGATGCCAACGCTCCAGTTCAGATTTGCTGTCTTTAATAGACAGCCAAGTATCTAGTACAAGCATTCTTTTGAAAGAACACTTAATACTAGTACCTAAAACAAAATAAAAATACGTTAAAAGCGGATCAAAATAGATACATGTTTCGTAGCAAGTGCTACGCGCCTGCTACGCGTTCAGGCGCGCGGCGTAGCACCTGGCTGCACCTTACAGACGCAGCATGACGCAGCTAAATTTGGAGAGGCCTAGTAGTAGACATTGTAACCCATATTTCTATACCAAATTGAATGGTACAAGTAGGTACAAACATAAGTAAAAGCTTCAACGTAAAAAATATACAGACATAAATACATAAAAAATGCCACGTTGGCGTAGCACTCTATTTAAAAAAAAAATGTAGAAGGAAAAGGCAAAATAGTAAAGTAAATTAATAATACATACCTGTGACTTCAAATTCCATTGTAAAATAGCAGGTCACAGACAAGTTGGAACTTAAACACACGCGTCGCGTCTTGGGCTAATTAAAGCACTTGGTGATAACAGGTTGATGACTAATTACTTGTGTTCACTTCGGATGCCGAAAAAGGAATGTTGGGAACAATAGATTGCGAAACCTTTTATACCCTCAGGTAGTATGACAATTAGTGGGTAACTGAGCCAGATATCATGGCTTAGCTCAGTCATTGCCATCCGAGTCCTATGACCTACTACGGTACCACCGTGCATGTCCAAACCAACGCAACATTCCTTTCTCAATTCTAGTCACTAAATCCTCTTTCAGTTCACAACGTTCTCTAATCAGACGCTATATTAATATTTGTATCGTAAATCCTAAAAATATAGGTACGCTGTATGCTGTTACAAACTAACTTTGTCGGCCTCGGTGGCGCAGCGGTGTGCCACGCCGACTGTAAAACCGAGGGTCTCGGGTTCGATCCCCGGCCGGTCAAACTAGGAAACGAACTTTTCTAGTTTGTCTCGTATCTGGGATGTTATCTTTGTATTTATTGTATTAAATCTATCATCGAGTTAGCACCTATAACACAAGTCATTTAGTTGTACTCAGTATGGGGCTAACGAGATCTGTGTGATATGTGCGTGAATATTTAATATTATTATTAACTACCTACCTGCTGTCGAGCTCCAGAAGTGCGATGTCGTAATACTTCTCAGTGGCCTTATATAGCTTGTGTTTCTCATGACGAACCACGTTGTGGAGAACCCCCTCTCGCGCCGAGGACTTAGACAGCGTACCCAGCAACACATAGCGCACCAGCCCGCTGGAATGGAAGATTGATTGATTGAAGACGTTTATTCAAACGCTCGTAGCCTGGGCGAACCGAGTGATTGAAATCAATCACTTGGTTAAGCAACAAAGGGCGCGGTCAGGTATAGGATGGGTGAGCGTCCCGTGACTACCGCTAGTGGCATTTTTCCGAGCACTTCCGTGCTTCGCAAGGCACGTTAAGGCTGTCATGTAATTGCAGTCGTTAAGCCATATCAGAGGCCTTATGGGCGGCTTGATAACTTCTGACAGTAAGGCTCGCCACTGTCTTACAATCCTCCACCAACGCGGACTTGGCTCCCGTGGTGGAGTATGGCCTAACCTTCCTGCAATGCAGGAAGAGGCCCGTGCCTCAGCAGTAGGGACATACAAGGGTTGATAACGATAACGTTTATACAAACAAAAATCAAAAATATCAGAAGTTGGTTTCTGCTCAACTGCATAACAGTTGTTGGCAGATGATCTTAGTTTTACAAGTTCAAATTATCTTATATGCTAGGTACATAGAAATACTAAAAAAGACATTTGAAGACTACACACTCGCCCTACGCCTAAGGCTTGAAGAATCAAAACTAGCCAACTACATACCTACTACTAAATTGTAGTTAATGACAATTGACTCAACAGAAATTCTGCAACATTTTTCTTACCTATTTTGAATGCACGAACCCGTGTTAAGGACAAATTTAAAAACCTACTTAGAGGCTAAAAATTTCACCCATGCCGGGATTCGAACCCGCAACCTCTGGCTATCCGTGCCAGCGCTCTACCAATTGAGCCAATGGGCGACTCACCGGCATCAGTGAAATTTCGAACCTCTTTACACTATTCTCTGTATTACGTACAGGCAGCGGCAGGGTTCGAATCCCGGCATGGGTGAAATTTTTAGCCTCTAAATAGGTTTTTAAATATATGTGACTTTACAGACATTCTCACATATAAGTAATAATTTCAATATATAGATATGTGAGCATCTAAATTATGTCGTCTTATTTAATTTCTGCGCAGAAGAGGGACTATCCCCCGAGTACTTTTTTGTACGTCGATATAGATCTCTTCTTCATAAATTGTATCGAGTAACGCACACAAAGGACTAAATGTACTCCGTACAAAAAGTCCCTCAAGTTACCGAGGACATCAAGAGACCGGACTGGAAAAAAGTTCGGTGTTTTCTTTTAAAACGCCTTTTATTTTTAACTTCATGTAAATTACAACACAATGTAATCTCAGAATATTTGCTTCCATAGCGTAAGCTTCACTCAATTTCCGGAGAACAAAATGACCGCAGCGTAGGCATTGAGTCAGCGGCACGTACCTACGTGCCGCTGACTCAATGCCTACGCTGCGGTATCGAGCCCAGCCAAAGTCCCAGAATCGTAAAAAATGTCCTCCGGGTACCTACTCGGAGGACATTTTTTACGATTCTGGGACTTTTGTCCCTCGGGGACAGTAATACCAGCCACTAGTCTTGCAAGCCTCCACTAATCCGAACTTGGTCACCATGATGGATGGAGTATGGCCTACACATTCTTCAGGGAAGAGACCTGTGTCTCTCGGTGGGGACATAATCTCGGCTTCAAGGGTCGTCGCTCCTGATGTGGGTTTAGGGCACAAATTAGACAGGTTCCTTCCAGGTAAACGGGGTCCTTAGGACCAAAACTAGTCCCAAGGTTGTATTAGGTAAGTGCGAAGGCGCACTTCTTGTGAGTCCCACAATGGCAGCATCGCTGCGGGTCCGTGCTGTTATGCATGATCATTCACCACCTCCTCCCTCGTGTCCTCCAGAGGGTACCCTTTAAAGGGCCAATAAAATTAACCGTGCCTTCAATTGTGGATTCAATGGTACAGACACATGTAGATAGCCGTAATCAGTACTAAGTAGGTTTGCGCATAGATTACTAGGTATATTACGGTTTGCGCTTGGAAATGGTCATAGAAAAATATTAACGCAATTAAAAAAAAACGTTCTGAAAGTAAAGTACAAAGGCGGACTTACTAGTCCCTGTGTGAGACCACGTGCGCTGCGGTGAGGACGAAGCGGTCGCTGATGAGTGTACCTCCGGCGATCCACTTGATCCTGCCATCAGGGTCCACGTCGTTGTGACAGCCCAGCAGTGCCTGGGTTGAAGTTCCCAATAAGTTAGGTTCAAACTATTAATACTTTCGTAAGCAGTAGCACGTAGGTAAGTGACGTAAGGGACACAAACCGGGGGGTGGGCAGCAGCGCCCCTGCAGTACAATTCCACCGAACTGCGATCCCAAACCCGCATGCCCAACGTGGGGATTATGGGCATTACCCCCAATGATAGCTCAACGTGGCGCTCTTCAGGAGAGGGCTATACGACGAAGCAGTAAGATAAGTAGTACGACGACGCGGGTCACGCGTTTTGTCTCGATGAAATGTCAAAATTTGACAATTGAGGTGCTAAAAACGACGACGTTTAAAGGCGCCTAAAAGCAGGAAAAGGTTTGTATACCTATGTGGCTATAATAAAATCCCTAAAGATATATTAAGCTTGCTTGAAAAGCGGTAAATGCGATATGTAAAGTAGGTACATTTTGTGCCAACGGAGCTACTGTACCTAATATGAATGATTATTTAGATGACAATGATGTCTGGATGATGAAGCGCTCGTGGCCTGGGCGAACGGAGTGATTGGAATCTATCACTTGGTTAAGCAACAACAGGTGCGGTCGGGTACAGGATGGGTGAGCGTCCCGTGACTACCGCTAGTGGCATTTTTCCGAGCGCTTCCGTGCTTCGTAATGCATGCTAAGCCGTTGGTGCCGGTTGCCATATAATGGCAGTCGTTAAGCCATGTCAGAGGCCTTATGCGCGCCTTCATAACTTCTGACAGTAAGGCCCGCCCTGTCTTACAATCCTCCACCAGCCCGGACTTGGCGTGGAGTATGGCCTAACCTTCCTGCGATGCTTGTAAACTCTGTTAATGTGCCGTTTTCAGCCAGACAATGCAACAATCAACAAATCAAAAAAACAGTTGATAGATGGGCATGGCCATAGAAGAACCGGAATGCGGCTATCAAAATTTACCTGTGCTGTCAAATTTTACAGACATGTCCTTGTTCTTGTATGTACACGCCTAAGTACCATCTATGAAGAACTTCGGAAATTTGTGCTGAAAACGTCTCATTAAGGACTTTGATAAGACTGGCCCAGATTGTGAAACAGACCCAGTCTGACTGGGTCTGTTTCACAATCTGCAGATAATGTTCTGGATCAGCTATCCGCAACCAGGGCTGCCGTTTGTTCTAAATTTGAAGCCATTAACGAACACACGCAATATAGTAAAAAATATTTAAATTTAGAACAAACGGCAGCCGGTTGCGGATAGTTTATCTCATAGAACTACGAGTATGTTCTGTGGTTTATCTGGAACTTTATTTGAACACTAGCGGCCGCCCGCGACTTCGTCCGCGTGTATTTCGGTTTCCGAACTTCTGAACCCCTATTTCATCCCCTCACACGTCGAAATTTCAAAAACGATAGACAAAATTGTTTTTTTATTTCTTATAGAGTTCCTAAATAAAAAGTTTCATGGTTTTATACCCAAAAATGACGAACTCCCATACAAAATTTCACCCCTTATTTCACCCTCTCACTGGTCGAAATATCAAAAACGCTGGAACAAAATGTTTAATTATTTCCTATCAAGTGCTTAAATATAAAGTTCATGGTTTTATATTTTAAAATTAATAAATCCCATACAAACGTTCAATCTCTATTTCAACTTCATCCCATTTTTTCGCAACAAAAGGTAGCCTTTGTTCTTTCTCAGGGTCTAAAGATTGTCTGTGCCAAATTTCATCAAAATCGGTTGAGAGGTTTAAGCGGGAAAGCGTAACAGACAGACATACAGAGTTACTTTCGCATTTATAATATTAGTAGGGATTGTGAAACAGGGGCTTTTTTATTACAGTTTTTCTCCAAATTCATCTAGATTTTGAAATGGATACCTACGAGTTTAACTTGCAACGTTCAATAAGTCACAGTTTGTGTGTAATTTTGTATAAAATTAATTATGTCACAGCAGAATGACAATCAATCAATGTCAACCACCACTGGTGGGGCACGGGTCACTTCCTGCATCGCAGGAATGTTAGACAATACTCCACCGTGGAGGCCATCTCTGGTTTGGTAGAGGATTATATGTCTTATTGTCAGAAGTTATCGAGCCACCCATAAGGCCTCTGACATGGCTTAATAACCTGTCATTACATGACAGCCGGCATCAACGGCTTAACGTGCCGTGCTCGGAAGCGGTCGGAAAAATGTCACTAGAGGTAGTAGCGACGGTCACACATCCAACACCTGGCTGTTGTTAACTCAAGTGATTGGTACCAATCTCTTGGTTCGACTAGGCCACGAGCACTTCAGAGCTGGATGTATTGAAAGCTAATCTTGGCAGATAGTTCTTAAGGGATGAAAAAGGCACAGTTACTGTGCCTACTACTGTAGTACAGTAGCTTGAGATAACACTACCAGTTGTGCTATGGGGAATTGGAATAATTTCTGGATTCCCTACGAATCAACCAGTTGAGCATAATAGTTGCGTCGTGGGCCTGAGTTGAGTCGTTGGTAACTCATTTGAGCTGACGGGAAACAAAAGTGCCACGGCGCAACCAGTTGAGCATAGCAGTTGTGCCTAGGGTCAGAAACGCTACTGATGGGCTAAGATATGCGCTAGTCCCACTGTTGGTACATTTAAGAAGCGGTTGAAAGAGATTTATCTATCTCTGTTATATTATAACATTATTTTAGCTATATCATAGCTATATATTTATGTATTTATTTTTAGCTTATGTAGTTTATTTATTTCTTTCTTTCATAGTTTGGTAGGTAGGTAGTATATTTTGTACACGTACCTATATGTATAAACCCGCTGTTTACTGCGTCTCCGACTGTCTAAGGTTCGCTGGAAGAAATCTCTTTCAGAGATAAGCTCGCCTTTGTAAATTTTATTTCTTATGTAATGTCCTGTTAAATGTTTCGTGTGCGATAAAGTATATTTATTAATTATTACTGATCGGGAGCTATAACAACGGATACCTATATAATTGAATTTAAAATCATATTTTGAGACTTCTCGCCAACTGCTAGATCCTTACCATGGCCCTGTAGTCCCGGGCTTAGAATAGGGATACGGTATCTCCGGCCTGTCGTAAGACGGAGACTCCGGGGTCGTGGGTGGCGAGAGTGGGGGCTCGAGCCACCGTTCCAAGCGACCCCGTGGAGGCGCCTCCGTTCAAGGAGGCTGTCCAGGCGTGAGCCTGAACGGAGACGGGTGCCTACAGTGCGCGAGGGCTCCGGTGTGTTCATTGAGATCCCGGAGCCCTCCTCCACACGGAGAGGGCCACCGGGGGGTTTTAGTTAGTAAAAATCCAACCCGGCTTTCCCCCCAGGAAATCTTTGGAAGATTACCCCCCCCCCGTGTCAGCAAAAAACAAAAAGAGGTCCTTACCATATGTGGGAACTCCTTGGAGAGCGCCGGTATGCCGGCAGAGATCTTGCTGACCAGAGTGGACATGACGCAGGCCTTGCGCCGCACGTACCGCCCCCCTGGGCCTTCGCTCCGCTCGCACACATTCGTATAGCGCTGGAACTCGACGCATTCTGAGAGAGACGTGTATGATTTTGTGACGTCGCATTATTCTCTAACTGATCTCTATCGTGCTAAGGACAATTTTAAAACGTATTTCTTCTCCTTCTTCAGGCTATGTTATGTAGTCCACTGCTGGACATAGCCCTCCCCTGATGAGCGCCATAGCGCCCTATCTTCGGATGGCCGCAGGCCGCATCCGCCTGCAGTTTTTCGCAGATCGTCATCCCACCTGGTCGGAGGTCGTCTTACATTATCGTCTCATTAATTAGATTCAAAGGGCAACGTTCAACATCTATCCCACCATCAACATCAACGACCACTCCACTTTTTCGTGTAGAATACCTGAACAGTTACAATGACTACTTCTACTTTTGTCCTTTGAATGTGTATGATTGGCTTTTTTGCATCTACGTAATGAGAAGATTTATACAGCGTCCAGTGGTATCCTCACTCACACTAGATGGGTGAAGGGACCACTCCGACGCTGTAGTGCATGGCACATGGTTTTTATAGACGGTGTAGGCTTGCCCAGCACCTATACCATCCGACTAAGCAGTCGGCCTAGCCCACAGGAAAGACTAGTCAATACCAAGTCGCGGGTTTCCTCACGATGTTTTCCTTTACCGTTGGAGTGTGGTATTGCGACTACGAATTCGCAAATATACGTAACTTTGAAATTTACAAAGTCTTTGGTACAAGCCCGCACTCGGGATCGAACCTGGGGCTCTCGCTTGCCAGTCCATGGTTCTACCTACTGAGCTACTACCGCTCTATGAATGTAGGTATATATTTTGTTAATTATTTATGTATTTATACATAATATTAATTTTTTATCTATCATTAATTATGTACTCCCTTCTCTAATGTATTAGTCCAGTTCATCCGAAGGTTGTCTGGAAGAGATCACTTTTAGTGATAAGGCCGCCGTCTGTACTCTTAGGTTAAGAAATATCTGTGTAATTTCCATTATTATGTACAATATAGTGTTCTCTATCTATGTATCTATTTCTGTGAACGTACTTCTCCAAGCTACATGCGCAATCTCCTTCTCGGGCTGGGGCATCTTAGGGCATTCTTTGGGCTCCGGCTCTGATATATCACTGTGCTTATCTTCACAGCACGCCACCGGCAGTCGCCCGTCGTAGCGGCACACCTGCCAAATAAGATTAACATAAAATTTTACATACTGGCACATACATTGCTTCTGGCCCCATACTAGGATACCTTGTGTCGTGGGAACCAGAAACAACGACATCACAAACATGTAAACATCCAAGACCTGAACGCCACAGAGGTCGTCGGGTCGTCGGTCGTAAGATTGATGGATCACGGTGCGTTTAGACTTCTATGGGAAAGGCAGCTATACATCTGGCGCGTAATAGAATCAAATGGAGAGAACTGGTGGCGGAAGCTGCCCTTAGTCACGTCCCTCAGCCATGAGGAAACGACGAAGAAGAAGAAGAAGGAAAGGCCCAACACCCTCGCGCCCTTCAACCGTTTCCTGCGACCTGAAAACCTAAAAAGACGTGGTATCCAGCCAACGTTGCGTGCTGTTGCGGAGTTGCTTACAAAAAGAACATCGCGCCTTTATATGCCTTCGCGAAAAATTAACCATTTCTTCTGGAGGTATTGAAATTGAAATGAAATTGAAAAATGTTTATACATCACACACAGATTAAAGAACATGAATACTATGACAAAAAAAATTGAGACAAATATGTTATAAAAAGGATAGGGCTCAGGTTAATGCTGTGAGTGCATGCATCATAACAGCGCTGATTTTCAGCCTGTCCTTGTTCTCGTTGAATGAAATATAATAAAAGCTTGCGGATTTTAAAAAGAGAACACCGCAGTCGTAATCAGCCAAAATATGTAAAAAAATGTAAATTAAATAAACTGTTAAGCAATAATTAGCAATATCCACCGAAAGGCACAAGGTGAATGCATATTTTATGCAGTGTATCATACAACATGAAAGTTATTACACTGAATGTTAGCGCTTGTATGGTAGCGCTCTTGTAAAATTATCCATTTCCTGTGGTTATAATGTGCACTACTACAACCAAAGAAAATGGTTAATTGCACCAAAAAGCCAAAAATTACCAAGATACACTATGGAGAACAGAAACAAAGAGCAGACAAGCCAGGTAGATTTTCCAACAATCTCTAAAGGCCTCATACGTAGCTTGCTGTCTCAGAAGTGATCTGAGTCGAGCAGTGACAGTGTTGTCAGGCTGGTTTGACTAATTGATCGCTTACTAAGCCAGGAATACCTCAAAAAGACGAACGACTACTCGCCTATGTGCAGCAACGGACCACCATCATGGAAAAACTGGCATACATACCTGCAGATCTACAGTTACATCAGAAACTGATGCTGCTGTAGTCTTTAAGTCTTACGATCTCAAAAAGGCTCAATTATGACGTTTTAAGCGGAAATGCAGCACAATTCCACAAAACCGCGATCCTCAACCCGCATGCCCAGCGTGGGGATTATGGGCATTACCTCTCAATGATGGTGCAGCGATGCGCTATGGCGCTCATTAGGGGAGGGCTATGTCCAGCAGTGCACTGATACAGCCTGAAGAAGAAGAAGATGCGGAAATGGTACCATAGTCTTGTGCGTATTAAGTGTACAGGAAAACCTTTAAAACGTTACATACACGGTCAGAATAGTATATGTTCACCACTGACAACTGACTGACAAAAACTTAATCGGCAGGTTTGCTAAAGGTCATTCGTATGGTGGCGTGGTGGCCGGGTCATCTATCTCGCTCCAAAATGGTTTAGTCTGATGATGGCTGACCTCTGCGTTATGCTCGTGAACGAGTGCTGTTCGTGGGTCTGGCCGCAGCACTTGTCATGTTTTCACGGCCTATGTAAAAAAAAAGAATAATGCCTTAGCATCTAAAGTTATTAATGGCAATCGTGGAATCCTATGCGTATAGGTGGTATATAATGTATTAGATTTAAGAGGACTTGAGAAAAGATGGTCGGAGTGGAGTTTTTTTTTCCCGCTGCCAATCTTTTTTCACAGATAACCTGTGATCCTTCCAGGCAGTTACAGCTTCAGCTTCAGGCCAGATATGAAGGTGCGAGGTACTTTCTGCAGGTAACTCCACGGCGCGTGATATCTGCTGGATACCGCATCTTTTTTGGTTATCCCTAGTAGGTATAAATTGAGAAACTTACCATATTAAAGGACCCGGATGACTCCGTCTATTGTGTCACCAAACGCCCCTCGGAATTGGCCAGTCTTGTGTAGGAGTTTGGCGTTCAGGGGACAGCATACGATTTCCTCGTCACTCCTAAGATGGTAGGCGCAGTGCTGCGGAAATAAAATTGGAAACCTTTATACAAGCTGCATCTTTGTAACTGAAAAAGCCGAAAGTAGTTTGTTCAGAATCGCGAGTTGAGGGCTATGTCTAGCAGTGGACTAGTATAGCCTGACGACGACGACGATGACGACGAGAATCGAATAACGTCTGTTGGGTCCGCTAGTAAGTATATATATGTATATTTTTCTTCTGTGTAATGAATTTCCATTCTCTTTATTCCATAATATAAAAATGAATCGCAGAATGTGTTGGTAAGCGCAAATCTCGACAGCTGAACCGATTTCGCTAATTATTTTTTAGAATATACCTTGAAGGACGAGGATGGTTCTTACGGAGAGTAAAAATTTTATTAAAGAATCGACTGTTAGGCGGTGCGAAGTTCGCTGGGTCAGCTGGTTATCAATAAAATAAACAAACACATTTTAAATGAAGTACAAAGTTGAATTCGTAAAAAAAAACTCAAATAAAGAAAATGCGTAAAGAGGTTTGCACCGTTACAACGATAAGATAAGATAAGAATATTCTTTATTGTACACACCAGAAAATAATTACAGGGACAACAGTTACAAAAGAAGAGG
>OW203749.1:5604117-5678857 GCA_934045075.1 Yponomeuta sedellus
GGTTCGGGATAGGACCGCGACAATATTAATCATGTGGGTACAGCGATATCATTCCGGTGTAAAACCTAACTGCAAGGTAGGTACTCGGGGCTGCAAGTGATGCAAATTACTTCAGCCAGATGTCGCTGCCTGTACGTAACAGAGAATATTGTAAAGAGGTTCGAAATTTCACTGATGCCGGTAAGTCACCCATTACCTCAGTTGGAAAGAGCGCTGGAACGGATAGCCAGAGGTCGCGGGTTCGAGTCGCGGCATGGGTGGAATTTTCAGCATATAAATACCTAGGTCGATTTTAATAAATTCCTCATCCTCATAGCAAGTTCTTCAACAACCCTAATTTGTATTAAGGGCCAGTTTCTGAATAAAAAAATTCAGTAAGGAAACAGTTACAGTACTACACAATCATAAAAGTCCCTTCGGGAATCTTCGTTCGCGCAGACTAGGAAGAAGTGTAACGAAGCTATAAGTACATTCAACATCATCTTTAACCGATACGGTTAGGGTGCAGAATTGATTGCCGCAGTAGCGCTACCTATTTCGCTAACGCTAATATTGCCAAACTAATAGTCACTTGCATCGATGACGTTGAATCAACCAATAGCAACAAAGGCGCGCGGCCTGCTATAAAATGAAACTATCTGATTGGTCGATCAACTTGCCGCACATCCAAAATTTGGTCATCTGAGCGCTTAGTGCGAGTTTTTCAACTACTCGATCGCGTTAACGTAAACTCATATTTCTATGGCATCGAGGAAGCGCCACCTAGCGACAAGTATTGAAATTAAATTGCTGAGTGCGAGTTGTAATGGTTTACATTGAGAAGTGAAAACGTTTACCAGCCAAAACACGAATAAACGCGAGTGCGAGTTGTACTGTGACAGCGTTTTGTCAATTCGAACGGTTAACTTACTCATACACTACTCAATGCTCGATTAACGCGGTAGTAAAGTTATTCGATTGGATTTGTCAAACTCGCACTAAGCACTCTGCGCAGGTACATCCGCGACACTTATTTCTTGTGTAGCACTGTAACTCTAGTGCTGTCTCTTCGAATTTTTCAGTAAAGATCGTGACAGAACGTTACTGAAGTATTTACTTAGTGAAATTCTCAATTCAGAAACCGATCCTAAGGGCCAGTTTCTGAATTGAGAATTTCGCAAAGTAAATAGCTAACTCTAGTGCTGTCCCTTCGAATTTCTCATAAAAGAGCGTGACAGAACGTTACTGAAGTATTTACTTAGTGAAATTCTCAATTCAAAAACCGATCCTAAGGGCCAGTTTCTGAATTGAGAATCTCGCAAAGTAAATAGTTAACTCTAGTGCTGTCTCTTCGAATTTCTCATAAAAGAGCGTGACAAAACGTTACTCAGTGAAATTCTCAATTCAGAAACCGATCCTAAGGGCCAGTTTCTGAATTGAGAATTTCGCAAAGTAAATAGTTAACTCTAGTGCTGTCTCTTGGAGTTTCTCATAAAAGAGCGTGACAAAACCTCTTAATTAACGTTATTACTTAGTGAAATTCTCAATTCAGAAACCACCCCCAATTCTAATGCTCTATAAACCTTTAATTTAGTAACCTAAAAATTTTAATGAGAAAGTAATTAGTTACAGAACAGTGTTCAGTGTGCAAATCTTCGTGGCCGAACGTAAGTACTACACTCTGTATTATATCTACACAAGCGCTTAGGACATTAACCTCATAAGAAAATGTACGACCATTTATCGATTAAAATAATTTGACAATCGTCTTATACTCCACAGCATGGCCTAACCTTTCTACGAAGCAGGAAGAGACGCGTGCTCCAGCAATGGGGTCATACAAAGGGATGATATTAACATCACCATGACGTTCATTAACACACAGTTTATGAGTAATTTTGAATACTACTTTGATTGATTAAAGACATGTCAGAGCAGGATGTCAATCAATCAATGTCAACCCTTTGTATGACCCCACTGCTGGGGCACGGGTCTCTTCCTGCATCGCAGGAAGGTTAGGCAATAGTCCACCACGGGGGCCAAGTCCTGGATAGTGGAGGAATGTAAGTGGCGAGCCATACTGTCAGAAGTTATCAAGCCACCCGTAAGGCCCCTGACATGGCTTCACGACTCCCGTTACATGAAAGCCTTCTTACCTTCCTTCAATCCATATCCAAATGACACCAGACACAATGCACCAAACACATACAAAAACATGCTTCACGCTCAAAGTTTTCTGTCCAAAGGAGCTTACAAAACAGAAATACGATAAGGAATATCACAGCTTAAGTTTTCCTCTTAAGTCACCACTTAATAATATTGAGACACAACTGGCGAGCGAATAAGGAAAACGTGTGTACCATCATGCAATTTTGTATTCGAACTAAATTACATACCGACATAACACAAACTTACTACCTACATATACCAGTTCTCATCTCGTCTCGTTTACAGTAACTGGTTTTACTTGTGTGTGATAAAATAATGACGCGTGCGCAAGCCATTTTGGTCCTAATCACTAAGAAAGAAGGACGAGTGACGAACCAGCGTCACAAACCACATTAAGAACAGCCATGCCTATCTTTTAGAGCCATATACATTATTCTTTCTTCTGCAGAAACGATCTATAATATAAAAATGAATCGCTAAATGTGTTGGTAAGCGCAAATCTCGCGAGCAGCTGGACCGATTTCGCTAATTGTTTTTTTAGAATATTCCTTGAAGCGAGGATGGTTCCTAAGGAGAGAAAAATTAAAGAGAATCAGCTATTTCACTCTCCTTTCAAGTAAGTCCTAAACGGTAAATATCTCTTCCATTAGACCAAAAAATACTTTCGTATTAGTGAGGACGTAAAAGCAACAAAAAAAATCTATTTTAAAAATTTGCTTTGCTAAACAGCCAAAAACGCAGTCAGCCATTTTCGTCTATGGTTTGAAACCTTGAAGACTTGTAAACAAAGTTTGAAACTCGGGTCTATTTACGTAAAGATCACTTTGATGTAAGTCCTATAATAGTCAATGTCTACTGGCTTTGGCTGACAAATGTTTGTTTACGTAAACGAAAGCTGCTTTCAACATGGCGAATAGCGTTTTCACCGTTGTGAGTTAAAAGCGGAAAATATTATTTTTATGTGCAAATTTTGCAGCCATCCTAGATAATTACTTGGCAAAGTCAATGTATTTCAATTTCTTACGTTAAATACTATAGGAAATATTCATTTATCGCGTCAAATTTGATAAGTGTCAACAAGTAGCGGATTAAAAATTCGACTCTTAGGCGGTTAAGTAAGTTCGCTGGGTCAGCTAGTATAAGATTTTTAATGTTTTATTATTTTATTTTCCTCTAACAACAAACATAACATTTAGTGAACATAACATTAACAATATTTAACCACATTTTTAGAATAGATACACTACAATTAAAAATAATAATCAGTACCTAACACTAGTCGAAGTCGCTTTTATCAATAGGTACTTATTATCTAAAATTGTGCTACTTAGTGGTATCGCAGAAAAACATAAAATCACGCCTGCATCCTGTGGGGGTAGTGCAGAGGCCAGGGTGCCACTTCCCTGCCACTTCCCACGACCCTGATTCCTGACAGGGAGTCGATTATCTCCCATACGAATTGAAAGCGTAGACGCAAAATATCCGAAGCCTGAGGCCATGATCTATGGGGATTTTCAATGGGGATTAGTGGAATAACCCGTTTTCACGGCCTTAGTACGCTCGGACCGAGTGTGCCGTCCGAGTAAACTAATGTTTCAGATTGGACGGTTTTCCGTGACAGCACCAAAATAGCCAATCATAAGCATCAGTTTACTAGGATGGCGCACTCAGACCGAGCGCCTATTCTATTCTAAAACGTGAGTATTAGTACAGTATTAATAATTAGTTATTATTGCAGTATTTTGGGCCTGAGGTGGGTAGACCGCGTCCAAAATACCACACTACGCGCAAGGACCCGAATAATCGATGTGGGATGTCCAGACGGCGAAACTGAAGTGGAGCTGGGCTGGTCATGTCAGTGGAATGCACCCCGATAGGTGGGCGAAACTCGCCACCGAGTAGGTGCCACACGATGGACATCGAAGTCGAGCCTGGCCTAGAAGACGGTGGGGAGATGATCTCGACAACCATGCGGAGTGGTCTGAGGTGGCCCAAGCCAGATAACTCTGGACCGAATTGGGGGAGGTCTTTGCCTGGGCAAAGACTTCCCCCAATTGCTGCTGGCAGCGGGACACAAACATAGAGGCTACGTAAAAAAAACGTGATTACGGAACCCACGGCGCAATGGATTTATTCAAGGATAACAATGAATTGTCCAATAGGTACAGTGCTACACAAGAAATAAGTCTCGCGGATGTACCTGCGCAGATGACCAAATATTGGATGTGCGGCAAGTTGATCGACCAATCAGCTAGTTTCATTTTATGGCAGGCCGCGCGCCTTTGTTGCTTGGTTGATTCAACGTCATCGATGCAGGTGACTTATGTTCTGTGCAGGTGACTATTAGTTTGGCAAAATTTAGCGTGAGCGAAATAGGTAGCGCTACTGTGGCAATCAATTCTGCACCTTAACCGTATCGGTTAAAGATCATGTTGAATGTACTTATAGCTTCGGGTACTTTCGTTACACTTCTTCCTAGTTTGCGCGAACGTAGATTCTTTTTTATGTACTGTAAATATAAAACTATACTACTAAATATAGCTACTACTGCCTACTTACTTACCCATATAAATAATGTATTATAGCAATAATTGAGAGGTGTAAGGCAAGTTTTCAACTTTGGCTGCGAATACCTACACGGCCCAATATGTATTTTCCTGTGTATAATTTAAAAGCCATGCGACTGGTAATTAGTCATTCATTAGCTCCGAATCCGATTAAAGATAAAGACACAGTTATTTGCGTAAACTTGTGTCAATAATACTACAGTATTAAAAACCTATTTAGAGGCTAAAAATTCCACCCATGCTGGGATTGGAACCCGCGACCTCTGGCTATCCGTGCCAGCGCTCTTTCCAACTGAGCTAATGGGCGACTGAAGTGATGCAAATTACTTCAGCCAGATGTCGCTGCCTGTATATAATACAGAGAATAGTTTTACACTATTCTCTGTATTATATAGGTCCGAAATTTCACTGATGCCGGTGAGTCGCCAAGTAGCTTAATTGGAAAGAGCGCTGGCACGGATAGCCGGGGGTCGCGGGTTCGAATTCCGGCATGGGTGGAATTTTTTGCCTCTAAATAGGTTTTTAAAATTGTCCTCAGCACGAGTTAGTGCATTAAAAATTAAAATAGTGTAATACTATTTTACAGTAACATGCATTATTGAGGTCTTAAATATAACATTGTCGTCATATTTATTTCGGCCAAGATTTTTTGCAAATAGAAGAGGCTCGCCATCAACATTAAGTTATAAAAAGTATGTCAAAATAAAACTTCAAGTTAAAATTTGTCATTAAAAATTTATTGAGATTATAATAACAGTAATAACAACACACGAAGCGCTCGTAGCCTAGTCGAACCGAGTGATTGGAATCAATCACTCGAGTCAAGCAACAACAGGCGCGGTCAGGTGCGGGATGGGTGACCGTCCTGCTACTACCGCTAGTGGCATTTTTCCGAGCGTTTCCGTGCTTCGCACGGCACGTTAAGCCGTGGGTGCCGGCTGTCGCTTAATGGCAGTCGTTAAGTCATGTCAGAGGCCTTATGGGCGGCTTGATAACTTCTGACAGTAAGGCCCGCCACTGTCTTACAATCCTCCACCAACCCGCACTTGGCCCCCGTGGTGGAGCTTGGCCTAACCTTCCTGCAGCGCAGGAAGAGACCCGTGCCCCAGCAGTGGGGACATACAGGGTTGAAATTGAATAACATTTGTCAATTAAAATCCTAAACAAATTAGTATAATCATCACATAACAATATTATAAAAGCGAAAGTTTGTGAGTGTGTATGTTTGTTACTTCTTCACGTCTAAACGGCTGGAGCGATTTTAATAAAATTTCGTAAGCTGACACTTTGGATTAACACACAGGCTTCGTTTTACTGAAAATATAATTTACTTTTTAAAAAAACCTATTTAGAGGCTAAAAATTCCACCCATGCCGGGGTCGAACCCGCGACCTCTGGATATGGCGCGTGCCAGCGCTCTTTCCAACTGAGCTAATGGACGACTCACCGACATCAGTGATTTCGAACCTCTTTACACTATTCTTTTTCCGATTTTCCACTGCTGTTTAATAAGTAGTTGGTAAAAAACGTAGCACGGATCGGGTAGCGTATCCAGTGGCGCTTAGAGTGATTTGGAGTCGTAAGTACTGTATTTATTGTTTATGTGTACAGTTCTTGTAATATTTTGTAAATTTATGTCTTGTAACCTGAAGTAAATAATTTTAATTACGGTTATTTATTTACAAGTGCTCAGAAAGTAATAAATTTTAAATAATTTGTGTATTTTTCCTTAAAAAAAACAAAAAATATTAATTCATTAATTCAAATAAGCCGCCAAATACTTTTGAGCAATGTGGCGTCGCACGGGAATTAGTGACGTCACTGGTCAGCACACAACTCTCTTCAAATCAACTTTCGGGTTCTCGGATCGCTATATTTACTGATCGGTGACGTCATTAACTATTCGACCGATCCTGGCCGTTTTCCGTCAAAAATTGCTACAGGAACATAATTATCAAGTTTTATCCTCTTTCTTTTTTTGCAGAAATGATTCATTTTTTTACTTAAATTTTTATTTAAAACCTGTATAGGTATGTATAATGAATACTTTTTTTTTGCAATTTCAAACAGCCTATTTGAGTAATTCTTCTTCTTCTTCAGGCTATATTAGTCCACTGCTGGACAAAGCCCTCCCCTAATGAGCGCAAGGTTGTGCCATCATTAGGGGGTAATGCCCATAATCCCCACGCTGGGCATGCGAGCAATTCGGAGTATGTAAAATCGTTTAGGCATGACTACACAATTCACGCATTTCAAATGTCAAAAGTCGTCACTGTCCATTAAAGCGCTACGCGGCGCCCGCCAATTGAAAAAAAAAAAATTATATTCTTTTGGTTGCACTAACCCGTGCTGAGGGCAATTTTAAAAACCTATTTAAAGGTCGCTGCCTGTACGTAATACAGAGAATATTGTAAAGAGGTTCGAAATTTCACTGATGCCGGTGGGTCGCCCATTAGCTCAGTTGGATAGAGCGCTGGCACAGATAGCCAGCGGTCGCAGGTTCGAATCCCGGCATGGGTGGAATTTTTAGCCTCTAAATAGGTTTTTAAAATTGTCCTTAGCCCGGGTTAGTGCATTAAAAAAAAAAGAATGTAACCCATTTAAAGGCTAAACATTCCGCCCATGCCGGGAAACGAACCCGCGACCTGTGGCTAACCGTACCAGCGCTCTTCCAAAAAGTGCTAATGGGCAAGTGCCGGTGAAATTTCGAACCTCTTTACAATGTTTCATATTTGCAACCACGCGTCGTTTAAACGCACCTTAAGAGACCGTCTATGCATAGTACATCTGTGTCTCGATCGTCGACTGACTTTGTGCGGGAGTGAGTTGTTATCTAAGAAGTAGTTAAACTTGCGTGAACTGCCGTTTAGTTAAACTGCAGTTGACCCCGCGTTATCTGCTTTGGGAACCCCGTTTACGGTCTTGTTTTCGTCGCCACGCTAACTAGATGAGTTGAAGTAGGTAGTTGACGATTACCGCAGAAAGTTAGTACCTACTTACTCCTACGTAGCAAAACAAAGCTCTTCAGTCTCTCTGGAACCTTAATAGGATGACGAAAATTTTTAAAATCCTCTTACATAATCTTCTTCTTCAGCCTATATTAGTCCACTGCTGGACATAGCCCTCCCCTAATGAGCGCCATAGCGCAGGTTGTGCCATCATTGGGGGGTAAAGCCCATAATCCCCACGCTAGGCATGCGGATTGGGGGTCTGGTGGAATTGTACTGCAGGGGGCGCTGCTGCCCACCTCCCAGTCCGTGTCCCTTAGTCGCCTTTTACGACACCCGCGGGAAGAATTTGGGTTGGTGCTATTCTCTAGGCCGACACCACACAGCAATGTGTCCCCACATTATGTAAGAGGATTTGATCTAGTTTTGGACCCTGTATGTCCACAAATCGCTTCTATTTCACCATATTGTACCACTGATATTTTCCAACTAATTTGTGGATGGAGAAATAAAGATTTGTATTGTATTATTGTACTAGTCGGACCGAGTGATTGGAATCAATCACTTTTGTTAAGCAACAACAGGCGCGGTTAGGCGCAGGATGGGTGACCGTCCTGTGACTACCGCTAGTGGCATTTTTTCCGAGCGCTTCCGTGCTTTGCAAGGCACGCTAAGCCGTTGGTGCCGGCTGTCATGTAATGGCAGTCGTTTAGCCATGTCAGGGCGGCTTGATACCTTCTGACAGTAAGGCCCGCCACTGTCTTACAATCCTCCACTAACCCGGACTTGGCCCCCGTGGTGGAGTATGGCCTAACCTTCCTGCAATGCAGGAAGACCCGTGCCCCAGGAGTGGGGACATCCAAGGGTGGAATCGATTGTATTTATTAGGTATTTAAAAACAAAATCCTATATTTCAGTAATAAACTTAAGCTTAACCATTGAATTTATAAATGGTTTATCAATCAATTTACTTTAAATTCCATGGCTTAACTAAGGCCAATGCCATTTTTCTAATAGTAGATTATGCATTAAGGGAATAAAACCATGTATTACGTCATGGGCGGTATATTGAACCCTGAGCGGAGCGAAGGACTCCGAGTTAACTCCCGAGCGCAGCGAGGGAGTTAAATTTTAACTCCTGAGCGAAGCGAGGGAGTTATGTAGAGTCCTGAGTGAAGCCAGGGGTTCATACCGCCCGAGACTAAGACATGTTTTATTCCAGAGGTGAATACTCTACTTTTCACACCATCTGGGAGACAATAAAAAGACAGGGCTGCATAAGTTGAAAAATATTGATAAATTCCGGAGTCAAATCATTTGACGCTTCGCTATCACTTGACGACATTATCGTGTTGAAAATATGTATTAAAAACTGAAATTAAATATAAAGTCTACAAATCCACACACAGTAGTTCAGAAAAAAAAGAAAAAAGGGGTGAGTTTCGAACAACAATTCGAATTTCGAATTGCAATGCGGGGCTTTTTCATAGTTTTCATGCGAATTTTGACATTCTAAATTCAAATCACTTTATTCCCTAGGGAAATTCTTCATTATTATTGCCCTAGAGAGACAAGGCTATGCTTTACGATGATATTTGACGGTACGTAATAAGGCATTGTCGAGCAGGAGGTGTGAAAAATTATTTTCAATCTGTGGGAAAACAGCTCGCAGTGTCATGGCGTCGAATCTGACGTCACGCCCAGGGAGTCAATTGTCACTTCGTTAGCAAATAATTCGTCTGCGACTCTAAGGCTTACGACTTGAATTCTACATAAAAAGTCGAGCGACAGCCAAAATCTGTATTTTGAACGCCATGCTAGATTGAATTGAAATGAAAAAATAAATGTCTAATGACTCTGTCAAGTTATCTTATCTTATTTTTATACAACAAATGTCTAATCCTTCGAATATTTTGCAGATACGCTTTCTATTCGCCCCGTGATGGAGTATGGCGTAACCTTCCTGCGATGCAGGAAGAGGCCCGTGACCCAGCAGTGTGGACATGCAAGGGTTGAATGAATCGGTGAATTCAAACATGACGCTTACATAGGCGTGGCCATAAAAGAACCGGAATATTGCTTCCAACATTAATCTATGCCAAGCAAAATTTAGACCAGCCACTAGTCTTGCAAGCCTTCACCAATCCTGACTTAGCCCCCGTGGTGGAGTATGGCCTATACACCTTTCTCAGGAAAGATACGTTCCTCAGTGGGGACATAATGGGTTGATGAAGCAAAATTTTACGGACGTGTCTCTGTTGTATATCCCATCAGGGCCGCCTTTTTTTCAAGCCGCCCTAAGGCCTCTGACTTGGCTTAACGACAAACTGCTGCGGCACAAACTAGTGGTCAAATCAGTTTGACAAAATAGTTTGACTATGGTTTGACTGTCCTTTTTGGCATGTATAATGTTATACAGGAAGGATCATTACATTAATTTGACCACGAGGAACGAAGTTTCCACGTGGTCAAATCAGTTTGACAAAATAGTTTGACTACGTGGAAGAACCCCGAAGCACGGTACTGTTGTATATAATTATGTCTTATTGTATTGTGCACGCCTGTAAGCGCCATCTATGAAATGCTAAATACGGCTTAACGACAAAGACATTTTTTATTATTATTCTCTATTCGCAGGATAGATGGCGCTGAATTTGATAAGTTACTGCAAGGAATGTTACGTCACACTTTTTAAATTTTCCCCCGAATTATTGCCAATATTTGCAACACTAACGCCATCTGTTCGCACACTTAATAGAGACTTGAGTAAGCTTAACAGATAGAATAAGAACATCAAGATTTAACGAAAAAGATTTTATTATAGAAAGTTGCACACAAGAACAAGTAGCTAAAATAATACACGGTGTTGGTACTAATGCAGCGGGTTCCGGTAATATCTCAATATTTTATTTTATGTATTAAATACACAAAACAGTATTACGGACATAAATTACAAATATGAAATGACAAAAACATTCAATTCATCCATAACACCAACAAATGTGCATACAGCATGATAAATTACATTATTTATAATAAAATGACGAATTATAGTTAGAAGTACAAATGAAGTGAAAAAAAAAACAATTACTGGTAGCATTTGTGGCGAGCGTCAAATCTGCGCGCGCACTACTAACTCCAACATTCCTGCATCACGCAATCAATGTTTTTCAATGATATCCCATAAATATAACGTCCTACTAACAATATTTGGACCGGCCGTCCCCAGGCATACGATCTGCCTGGAGGGAAATTTCCCTTTATAGTGGAAGAGCACGATCACCCGCGCTTCCCTATATATTAAATTACATCAGAGGCAAGGATATTTGCCATTTTGAATTTAAAACATGCGAGTGAGTCGTGATGGATGTCAGGCACACTCTCTGGATTACCCATTATAATGTTGTTGTAAGAAGAACACATGCGCCGAATCGGGTTGTTAGCAGTCATATTTAGCCGGCAAGGCGGGATAACAAAGTGCCGCGCGAGGCGAACAGATCTTGTAGTACGCTAATGTAAAGGTCGGATACCTATGACGGTCGTGACTGCTTTATTATTTAAAATCCTGCAAGTACAGAAGGTCCTGGAGTTTACGCCGCTTGTTTAGAGAAACCTGCCCAATAGAAATGATACGGATGACACTTTCAGTAACCTAGCCGATTATTGCGGATATTGTGAATGAATCCATTGCAAATAACATATTTCCTGATGAGTGCAAATTGGCAAAGGTTAAGTCACTGCCTAAGAATAATACCATAGGGGGCTACAAAAACTTGAGACCTGATTCGGAATAAAGGATTCCGAAGTGGACATGGTACTGAGACCGTGCTAACGCACGTTGCCGATGATATAATGTTGGTGGAGAAGGCAGTATTCTCGTCCTTTTGAATTTTTCCCAAGCATTGATTGCCTGAATACAGAACTTCTACTGGAAAAACTGTATTAATATGGTATATCTCGGCGAGCTTGTTTAAGTCTTGTTTAACTGATCGACAACTATTTGTAGTTGTGGAAAATAAATAGGGTAATTCAATAGAATCAGATGTTCGAGTCATATCTCGTGGTTGCCCTCAAGATCGATACTAAGTCCGTTGCTTTTCGTTTTGTACACGTCAGATATGGTTCACAATCTTCAACACCCTAAAGTACATCTCTATGTCGACAATACATAGGTCTACTACTATTTCAAGACGAACGATACATGTATAGCAAATGAATATACAAATAAAGATTTAAGAAAAGGCCGTAAAGAACTCCCTAGTAGGTACTTAAACCGCTAAAGTTAAAATATTTGATTTTAGGCACAAAAAACCAGCGTCAATCGATTAGAGAAAGGTAAAAATGGAAAAATTGTAAATATTGATGACCGGCCTATTGCAATGGTGGACACTGCACGAAACCTGGGACTTTTGATGGATAGTGAGTTGCGATTCGAAGGTCATGTGGGCTTAATGGTGACTGTTTCGAAGTATGGGGTACATATATTCAAGATGATCTTTTTACAGAACTAAAATCAGACGTAAATTACAAAAGTTCTAGCAATGATAAGAAGTTGGGGTAGGCACGAGACTAAACCGGTTTGGTCACGGGGATTTAGTCCGTGCGCTAATTCGAATCTAATAGGAATCCGCTACTTGACTCTTATCAAATTTGACGAGATAAATGAATATTTCCTGTAGTATTCAACTTAAGAAACTGAAATATATTGACTTTGCTATGTAAAAATGTAGGATGGCTGCAAAATTCGCAACTTAAAAAAATATTTGCCGCTCTTAATTCGGAACGGTGAAAACGCTATCCGCCATTTTGAAAGCATCTTTCGGTTGTAAACAATCTGTCAGCCAGAACCAGTGGGCATTGATTATTATATTACTTACATCTAAGTGATCTTCACACCCGAGTTTCAGTTGATAAAGTATCAGGGTCTCTTTCGGCAAGTTTGAGCCAATTTTTTCGTGTTTTTATTTCACTGTGTACACGAACCCCACAACTTCCCGGGGTTCTTTATTGACATGTTTTTGCACTCTCGAACAATGCAATAATGATAATTGCTATAGTTTCGTCGTTGTTATTTGACTATGCTCACAAATTACTCACAGTTATTGAATATCAAACTTTGTATACAAGACTTCAGGTCTTCAAACCATAGACAAAAATGGCTGACCGCGTTTTTGGCTGTTTAGCAAAGCAAAGTTTTAAAATATATTTTTTGGTTGCTTTTAAGTCCTCAAAAATATACTAAAATATTTTTTGGTCTAAGGAAGAGATATTTACCATTTAAGACTTACCTGCAAAGAGTGTCAAATAGCGGATTTAACAGGTGTGCGTTTTACAGTTTCTTGGCTCAGTAATATTAATGGAAGACAAAAGTAGAGGAGCTTCAAAGTCGCCTTTCAGGAGCTTGTGAAGATATAGACAATCTATAACTTGCCGGCATTCACTTAAGGATTATAGAACATAGGGTTATGCGCTCGCCTGTTCCCATTTGGGATTGGCGCCGGTGTGGCCCGGTTAGGTTCAGGCCACACTACGCTTTCTATCCACCTCACATAGCTGGAGACGCGCTTGTAGACGCCCAGAGTGGCGCCGCCTCTTTGGCTTGTCACCCCAATCACAGTGTACATGCACTTTATAGCAGAGTTTTTCACCTGCGCTGGCCCGCCGAGGACGCCCTGCGGCAAGAAAATAGTACACTTCAGTATTATTGTGTCACCACACATCATTGCCACCCACTTCAGTTTGCAAACTCGTTGAGCTATGTCGATCACTTTAGTTCTCTGGCGGTTTTCTTCGTTTCGGGTTTAATCCCGCAGAGAAATATTCAGCTTGCTGAGCGACCTTAAATGGGTGGACTATCCAAACCGTGAGTGTCTACGTCTCGGCTTCAGCTGGCGGGTCGTATCTGCCGTCACATGGCTGGAGTACACAGGTTTGTAATATTGTATAAAGACCAAAATAATAAACCTAAGAGATGATTTTACCACTATTTTATTTGTTTCATAACATATGACAGAGGGATCAACGGAGACCAAGGGCTGCTACTTCCCACGATCCGGACGGATCACCATCGCTATCACCTTCGTTCTCATCACCATCATCAAGAAGAATGAAGAACAATATTTATTTAACGTCACGGAGACATGCAATATTTAGATATTGCACCAGTTATGTATTACAAACAAAACAATTCAAGAGTTTCAACCGAAGCAGTATATTTCTATACTTCAAAAAAGGAGGAAGTTTTCAATTCGACGCGTATATTACTTTTGTTTACTATCATCATCATCAACCCATTATGTCCCCACCAAAGGGCACGGGTCTCTTCCCTAAGGAAGGTATAGGCCATACTCTACCACGGGGCCAAGTCCGGATTGGTAGATGCTTGCAAGACAAGTACCTGGTCTTACTGTCAAAAGTTTTCAAGCCACCCTAAGGCCTCTGACTTGCCTAAACGACTGCCATCTATCGACGGCAGCCGGCACCAACTGCTTAACGTGCCTTGCGAAGAACGGAACCGCTCGCCGCAATAGCTACGAGCTATTGATTATGTTCTCGACTAAGTATAGCTTGGAGTCGGTGCCGATGCCGAGTTCCAATCAGCACATTTTAGCTACCGACTACAAATTATAGGTACTTCTGCAATACCTACATGTATGATTGTATATTTACCTACGTATATAGAATGTAGAGGTCATATTCGTTTAAAAGATTTCTGAGATTAGACCTGCCCCAACGCACGCCACTTCCATCTGTTGTCGGCCATCCTCATCCAGCCGCTGCCAGCAAACTTCCTAACACCGTCGGTCCAGCGGGCTGGAGGACTTCCTACGCTATGTTTGCCAGTTCGTGGTCTACATCTTTGCAAATGACTTTAGTTAGGCCCATGTTACTTTCAGTCCACGACCGAAACTAACATGGGCCTAACTCGAGTGTCATAAAGAGCGGTGGTAGCGGAACTGTGTAGAATGCCGGCTTCTCAATCGGGAGGTCGTAGGTTCGAAACCTGGCATGTACCAATGACTTTGTACATAATTTAGAAAATGTACTACTTCTCAAATGTGCGTAACTTGAAAACTAAGAAACTACTGTCAATACCACTCGCTAACGGTGACGGAAAACATCATGAGGAAGCCCTTGCGTCTGAAGTGTTAATGTACCTCAGCGCTTGCTGCGTACAATGGACCAACTATGAGGCTAACTAAGTGGGGAAATCTCAGGTCTACCTACCTAACTCAAGTGTCATGTTACCTGGGTGGGGGCCTTATAGTCAACCTGGACGATTCCATTCCTTCTAATAATATCATCATACTGTCGCTGGTCGCCGTAGCAGATCAGTGTTTTGTCGATACTGCCGTTATCCCTGTAGTTATTGGACCAGAACCTGCAATATTCAGGCGTGGTTTGTGTCAGGACCACCTGCGGAAGATATTTTTTCAATTAACCTACATCCCGGGCGTGAGTATATAAAATTTTTTGTATTAACATTAACATTTACATAAAAGCACATACATTGCTTCTAGCCCCACACTAGGATACCCTGTGTCGTGGCAACCAGAAACAACGACATCACAAACATGTAAACATCCAAAACCTGGGTTTTTTTTTCCCAGCCGGGATTCGAACCCGGGACCTTTTGCGTGGTAGGCAGACGCGCTACCGCTACGCCACAAAGGTCGTATTTTTTCTCAGACTCGTTGTTGTGTGCTTTTAAAGCATGCTGAAAATTTTAATGACTGTCTGTCGCTTCACTACCACGTCGGGAGCAGATATGGCGAAACATTGCCTTCTCAAAACACTCCATGGACCAACCTACCTTCTGTAGTCCGTCAGATGGTCTAGGACCCTGCTTCGTGCCACCCCAGCCGGTGACAATGGCCTTGCTATAATCTACGCCTTGCCCCACGTCCAGGCAGGCTGGCAACACGGTAGAGTCCATCTGCATACTGTGGAGGGAAACTAAAGGTGGTAACTATAGCCAGCGTAGGATTCGCGCCCAAGCGATTTTTTTGGGGTAAGACAATTTTTTAAAAACCTATTTAGAGGCTAAAAACTCGAACCCGTGACCTCTGGCTAACCGTGCCAGCACTCTCCCTACTGAGCCAATGGGCGACTACCGGCATCAGTGAAATTTCGAACCTCTTTACAATGCTCTCTGTATTACCATTGAATTTTAAATTCAATGGTATTACTTACAGATTTTTAAAAATATATAAGCGTACGGTAATGTTAAACGTCCTATGCTGCGTTTGCCAGTTCGCAGTCTCCTCTCGAGAACCCTAGCACCCTATGGAGCTTGGGTTCTTTGGCATAAATAAGTGACCATTCCACTGCCATTTTACCTTGCTAATGTGATATCGACTCTTTGCATGTCCCCACTGCTGAGGCACGGGTCTGTTTCTGCATTGTAGCCTTATATCCTGTGTCAGTAACTAAAGTTACTTGGCAGGTTGTCTCATTAGTGATGTGACCAATCAAAGAGACTTCGAGCATAGCCTGTTCTATGACACGCTGATCGACTTTGAATAGTCCTGCGTTTATTCACTTAGCCCAATATTTTTTCGAGAGAAGGAACATACCCCAAAAATTCCACCCTTCGAAGTCAGTTAAAGTCCCCTTAGCAACGGTGTATTGTGTCCTAGCGGTGCCATTGATAGCTCTAGTGGTATGTACACCGTTTTTACACAGTCAACGCATTTTCGATCTGCACATATGGGATTGAAAGATGTGTCGTGAATGGCCAGTGCACCAATAATGCAGTAACACACCTAATGTTTCAGGTCAGGTCGGGTTGTTGGTTACTTTGTATTCCGGTTTTATTTCGCGCCTGATTCCTAAAAGTAGTAGGTATAGGAACTAGGGTTTTCGAGGAACTTGTTATGAGGAAGAGGAATTTTTAAAAATCCATTTCGAGGAATAGGATGAGGAATCTGGCAGACTAAGAGGACGAGGATGAGGATGCAGGAGACTTTTCTCTCTCTCTCCCTCACACATTTCATTTCAACAAAACTTCTAAATTTCCTATCTATTCCTCTTAAAATATGGGGAAGAGGAATTTTTTAAAATCTATTTTGAGGAAGAGGATGAGGAACCTAAAAAAAAATGAGGAAATTCCTCGTTTTGAGAAGGAGGAAGAGGGATCCTCATCAACCCTAATAAGAACGTACGCTTTATGTGTCTTCAGCAGGGCAATGTCGTAATATTCCGAAGTGACGATGTCGACGATGTAATACAGCTGATTCTTTTTGATAGCACTGGACCGAAGAAGGGCCCCAGTGCGGATTAGCTTCACGCTTCCGCTGTAATAGAAAGAGGCCAGACTTGAGATTTTTTATTTATGTAGCCTCGATTGTGCCCCATAGCGCAAGGTTGTGCCATCATTGGGGGGTAATGCCCATAATCCCCACGCTCGGCAAGCGGGTTGGGGATCGCAGTTCGGTGGAATTGTACTGCAGGGGGCGCTGCTGCCCACACCCTGGTTTGTGTCCCTTAGTCGCCTTTTACGACACTCGCGGGAAGAATTTGGGTTGGTGCTATTCTCTAGGCCGACACCACACAGCAATGATGTGACAACCTTGCGCTATGGCGCTCATTAGGGGAGGCTATGTCCAGCAGTGGACTACTATAGCCTGAAGAAGAAGAAGATTGTGCCCCACTGCCGGTCAAAGGCCTCCCCTTTCGCTTCCCACTCTTGTTCTTGGTTACCTCCTGCCAACCTGGTAGAAAAATGGTGAGGTCATCCCCCCATCTCCGCTTGGGGCGGTCACGTTTGCGATATCCGTTGCGTGGATTGACCAAATCTGTAATACTATACTGCGCTCCAGAACCAAAATTGTCGATTTTGTTGCTGCAACCGTTAAGCTGAAGCCGTATGGGCCCAGACAGGTGGGCAAAAGTCGTCACTAATAGACAGGTGATATTAATGCTTAAACACGAAAGATTTTTAAATCCTCTGCCGTAACACATTTATTTTTTACCAAAAACACTTACCTTTCAGTAATAAACTAATTTTTAACGAAGGTTAAAGCATTTTTCTGCAATTATTTTAAATCTGCCCTCGCAGCTCGCAGTGTCATGGCGTCGAGTCACAACCTCACCCCCAGGTAAACAAACATCGTAATCAGTAACAGTTACAACAAAGTACGGGTGAAATTTACCAATGTTAGCCTACGCGTGACGTCACGCGGTGTGATGGGTGTTTTAGTCAAAAGTCAAAACGGCTGAAAGCAGTATTATAATATTTTATTTTGTTGAAAATATTGGTAATCTCTTCACTACTTAGTATAAAACAAAGTCGCTGTGGCTCCCTGCCCGTTCCTATGCTTAAATCTTTAAAACTACACAGCGGATTTTGAAGCGGTTTTTTTAATAGATAGAGTGATTTTAGAAAAAGGTTTATGTAAAATATAAGGCTACTCAGAAAGTTTTTCGAAAAAAAGTTTTTATGTATGACACCGGCCACTTGTATTGTTTTGAAAACGTCGATTATTTAAAAGTAAAAATACTTCTGTTCGATTTTCAAATTTCCCTCCGCATTTTTTGAGAGCCAATTCAAATTTTCTTGTCTCATTAAAAAATGGATCTGCATCGAGAATATTTTCGTGCTATATGATTTTTTGCGATTTCAAATGTGGCTTAAAACCTGGTGAGTCATTTGATCGACTTCGAATTGCTTTTATGGATGAAGGACCTTCAAAAGCAACCATCTACCGCTGGTATAGCGAGTTCAAACTTTACAGGCTACAACTAGATTGAACTTACTAGACACTGTGTAAAACGCATTCCGCAGCCGTTAGGACATACTGGTCACTGATGATGGTCCCCGCGCAATTCCACTTGGTCGTTTGATTTGGTGAAATGTAACCGAGCAGGACCTGCGAATTGGAGATTGACCAAATATATGGTTAAACCACGGTGGAGGAACTGGCGTGCCTTGGTCGTTATCAATCCTTGTATAGATAACGACCCACTGTTGGGGCACGGGTCTCTTCCTGCATCGCAGGAAGGTTAGACCATACTCCACCACGGGAGCCAAGTCCGGGTTGGTGGAGGATTGTAAGACTGTGGCGGGCCTTACTGTCAGAAGTTATCAAGCCACCCATTAGGCCTCTGACATGGCTTAGCGACTGCCTTTACGTGACGGCACTAACAGCTCAACGTGCCTTGCGTAGCATGGAAGCGATCGGAAAAATGCCACTAGCGGTAGTCACGGGACGGTCGCCCATCCTGCACCTGACCGCGCCTGCTGTTGCTTAACTCAAGTGATTGATTCCAATCACTCGGTTCGCCTAGGCCACGAGCGCTTCGGACGGACGAGTACCTTGGTCATATGATGCTAATTGACATTATTTTAAGGGTCCCGAATTGAGAAAGTTTCTTCTAGGATTTGGATATGAACGGTCACTAAATGAAAATTAAATATATTTTTATGTCGTAGTTTTCGAGAAAAAAAAATTCTTTAATTAATTTCGCTCACTGATACAGGTCATTACGCCATCACAGATTAAAACAGAGTCAGAGACCTCATTAATTTTAACCTCAAAATTTATTAATCTGCCGTCTTTAAAAATCAATCCCCAAAGTAATAAACACGCATGAAATCTGACTGTGATGTGTTTGACGAGGGATGGGTACTTGTACGCAATGAACGTCTGAGATTTTGCGGAGAATGGCTCTGGTTTAACAAGTCGTATTGTTTTCATTTCTTATACTCGGAAAGTAGTGTTGTTTTGATCTGATTATTGGGTGGAAAATGCTGCTTCCCTCCATAGGGAGGGAAAAACTCATACAAATTACTTCTGACCTAAGGGCCGGAATGAACTTTAAAAAAATAGAACTACTGTCAGCTGTTTTATGTAATAACAAGGCTTTTAAAAAAAACCTATTTAAAAAAAATGCTGCGGCCATGTGAGTTTCTAAACAGCCAGCGTGAACTTAGCAAAAAACTTCTTTGAGCGGAATAAGCCGCAGCAATTACGCGGTGATTAAAAATGAGTTTTTATTTTCCTCGATATCAACCCTTAGATGTCCCCACTGCTGGGGCACTGGTCTCTTCCTGCATGGCAGGAAGGTTAGGCCATACTCCACCACGGGAGCCAAGTCCGGGTTAGCGGAGGATTGTAAGACAGTGGCGGGCCTTACTGTCAGAAGTTATCAAGCCGCCCATAAGGCCTCTGACATGGCTTAACGACTGCCATTATATGGCAGCTTGCACCAACGGCTTAGCGTGCCTTGCAAAGCACGGAAGCGCTCGGAAAGAATGCCACTAGCGGCAGTCACGGGACGGTCACCAATCCTTCACCTGACCGCGCCTGTTGTTGCTTAACTCAAGTAATTGATTCCAATCACTCGATTCGGCTAGGCCACGAGCGCTTCTATTAGAGCGCTTTATTATCCTCATCATAATCGAAATGAAAAGTAGAGTGTTTAACACGGGTAAAATAATCAATTCCTACTCGGACTATAGCCGCCCTCGCTGCCCTCGGGCGTCTAAATACCTCGGGAATTGATTCTTTCTACCCTCGTTAAGCAATCTACTCATTCTCTCTTCAATCTAATCTGTCATTTGTTTCAAATGCGTTATATTTCTGTATGAAGTATGGTTAAGGCTGTAAAGCCGTAAGATTTTTGTATTACATAAATAAATGGATGAATTAATGAACGAACGAACGAACGAACGAACGAACGAACAAAACAAACAAACAAACAAACAAACAAATAAATAAATAAATAAATAAATAAATAAATAAATAAATAAATAAATAAATAAATAAAAATGTAAATAACTGAACAAACAAATAAATAATACTGCTGCGAAGCTAAAGCCTGCTGACTACACCATTCTTCTACTGACCATGTGAGGAAATTCGTACTCCTTCGCTTTCTGCGCGCCTTTGACCAGGGCGTCCGTATCGTGGTGGCAATAATTCTGCCGCATTGGTCCCCAAGCTAGCGCCACCCTCCTGCAGGGGTATACGAACCTATCCTGGTACTCGATGCATTCTGTTGAGAGACAAAAAAACTTTATTTTCGGACAGTCTTGAAGCGCGTTCAATCTACGCTCTTGCGCTGCTATTGCAGCAGAAGTGTTATGTGGTATTCCGCTATTTGACTCTCTTTTCAAGTAAGTCTTAAATGGTAAATATCTCTTTCATTAGACCAAAAAAATTTTAGTGCATTTTTGAGGATCTAAAAGCAACAAAAAAAAATATTTTAAAACTTTGCTTTGCTAAACAGCCAAAAGCGCGGTCAGCTATTTTTGTCTATGGTTTGAAGACCTGAAGACTTGTAAACAAAGTTTGACAGTCAACATCTCTGCGTGATTTATGAGCATAGTGAAATAACAACAACACAACCATGATTTCATCGAGTTTACATGAAAAGTATAGCAATTATCATTTTTGCATTGTTCGAAAATGCAAAAACGTGTCAATAAAGACCCCCGGGAAGTTTTGGATTCGTGTACCCAGTGACATAATTATATGTTATATGTTTATAAACATACGAAAAAAATGGCTCAAACTTGCCAAAAGAGACCCCGAAACTCGGATGTATTTATGTGAAGATCACTTTGATGTAATTCCTGTATAAATCAATGTCCACTGGCTCTGGCTGATAGATGTTAGTTTACAAACCAAAGATTTCAACATGGCGGATAGCGTTTTCACCGTTCTGAATTAAAAGTGGTTTTTTTTTAATTTGCAAATTTTGCAGCCCTCCTACCTATACTTAGCAAAGTCAATATTTCAGTTTCTTATGTTAAATACTACAGTAAATATTCATTCATCGCGTTAAATTTGATGCGAGTCAAGTAGCGGATTAAGTTAAAAGTTAACTAGGACCAGGAAAACCGTCCCTGACGTGGAAGAGATCCATTCTCTCTGAGTCGAAGGAGAAGGCTGAAGGTACCATACCTAGCCATGAACAGAGATCCATGGAAAGCCCAGACTCTACGATGGAGCAAAGGGACTGTGGGGTTGGCTCTACACCACATTCACAGGCGGCAATCAGGCGCGCGCAGATTCGAACCTCATTGCTCGACCTGCGATCGCCAAGCATAGCTGGCAGGCTACGTGAAGAAGTAGGGATTTTGTTTTAAAAGTGTTTTTTTCTAGTCTGTCTAAAAAAATGTATAATTGCTATCGGAATCGATTTTACGAATAATTTAATGTTGTGTTTCATGCAGATGCTATAGTTTTTAGTTTCATTTAATTATTGCAGTTTGTCAATGTTAACTCCTTCTGTACTTTTGTAAATAAACCTTGTACATAAATTAACAATTTCTTTGTCCTTGGCACTGGATCCTAAAGGACCAAAGAAGAAGAAGTCAAAAGTGATTTTTAGGGCCAACGGCCGTGAACCTAAGGTCAAAAATCCCTGGGGCTAGATAGCATTAACGCCAAATATGGTGGTATAATGCAACCTAGTCCCAGGTCAGTGACTTTAGATTCTCCGCCATGGCTCCAAAAATTGATATGATTGAGATTGGGACACTTTTAGAAAAAAATATCTATAAAAAAGTTATGATTTTTACTGATGGTGCAAGTTTTATTATTATTAAATTCTTAAGTGTACTAGTAAAGATTGTACAATTGGCGGGCATAATACTAAATAGTATTTTATTCTAGCCAACCAACAGGTGACGTGGAAAAGATAGAACTACTGTAACGGTTGTAACGGTGCAAACCTCTTTACACCATTTTTTATCGTTCTTTAATAAAATTCTACCTAAGTATGATTTTTAAAAATGTAATATCTTCAAGTCACACATTTTCGAGATTTCCCAAATTTTCAGCATTACTACTTTACATTTTAACTAGACCTGACTATTTTTACCTGCTTATCCTGGTTTATCCAGTTTTATTATTTATTAAAAGTTATACAACATTACACTGTGAAAGAAAACTTTGTTAGGAAAGAAATTCAATAGCTCCGCACGTATTCACTTGTCCTAGTCCTGTCCACAATGTCCTAGGCCATGCTGCGTTCGAGTGGTTCCTTCACCCATCTGATATGCTGTATAAATCATGTCACTACTTAGGTGCAAAGGCGAGGTTACTGCATGGTCATGATGCTATCAACCCTTTTTATGTGCCCACTGCTGGGGCAAGGATGTCTTCCTGCGTCGCAGGAATGTCCGGAATGCTCTAAGTCCAGGTTGGTGGAGGATTGTAAGACAGTGGTGGGCCTTACAGTCAGAAGTTATCAAGGCCTCTATCACGGCGTAACGACTGCCATTACATCAGCATGTTTCATGGTGCCCCGTAACTTACTGTCCCAGGCTTTCCGGCCTGTTTTCGGTTTTGTAACGTTGGGTGAGAGATCAAGACACGTCTGCTCGATGTCTTCGTAATCTAGGACCACTGGATCGTACTCAGTGGTCGTCGTCGTGGTACTCCTGGAATGATATAAGTAAAAGTGCATCGTAGCAAACAGTTCACTTTGTCAAATGTCCACTTTTCAGTATGAAATGAAAAGGGTTTATTCAAAGTAGCGCAGAAGCTGCGGCTTAGTGAACGTTACAATTCAAACTAGGTGTCCATTTCAAAATCTAGATCATTTTGGAGAAAAGATGGATAAAAAAACTCCAAACTTAGTCTTTTCAAACATACATACATACATACATACATACATACATACATACATACATACATACATACATACATACATCCATACATCCATACATACATACATACATACATACATACACCCTTACATACATACATACATACATACATACATACATACATACATACATACATACATACATACATACATACACCGAGTTTACATTATTATTATAAAACATAGAACTCATGCATTGTACTGGCGTTAATTACAGACGTCGTTCGTTATCAACCCTTGTATGTCCCCACTGCTAGGGCACGGGTCTCTTCCTGCATCGCAGGAAGGTCATCGCAGGAAGGTAGGCATACTCCATCACGGGGGCCAAGTCCGGGTCGGTGGAGGATTGTAAGACAGTGGCGGGCCTTACTGTCAGAAGTTATCAAGCCGCCCGTAAGGCCTCTGACATGGCTTAACGACTGCCATTATATGACAGCCGGCACCAACGGCTTAACGTGTCTTGCGAAGCACGGAAGCGCTCGGAAAAATGCCACTAGCGGTAGTCACGGGACGCTCACCCATCCCGTACCTGACCGCGCCTGTTGTTGCTTAACCAAGTGATTGATTCCACCCCCCGGTTTGTGTCAATTAGTCGCCTTTTACGACACCCGCGGGAAGAATTTGGGTTGGTGACTAGAATTGAGTAAGGAATGTTGCGTTGGTTTGGACATGTGGAGAGTATGAAGGAGGAAAGATTGACGAAACAAATATATATTGCGAATGTGAGTGAAAGGGCTGGTAAGGGACGTCCCAGGCGGGCATACATCGACCAAAGAGGGGATGTATTAGCAAAGGGGAAGATAAAAATGTGCATGTAACGACTTATGAGCGTTGATGAAGCGAAGGTTCATCAACGCTCATAAGTCGTGATCTGTCAGGATCGTGGAAAATGGCAGTCCCTGGTCTCTGCCTACCCCTCTGGGATACAGGCGTGAGGTTGTAACGGTGCAAACCTCTTCACACCATTTTTATTTCTTTTCTATCTATCATTTTCAAATATTTAAATTATGTACGTAACACATTCTTCGATTTCCCTCATTTTTCACCGCTACTACTTTACGCTTTGACCAGATCTGACTTTTTACCTGCTTATCCGTTTTTTATACAGTTTTCCTGTTTATACATACTAATCTACAAATAAAAGCACACCTAAAGTCGTTCCAGAGTTTATTTATTATTATAAAAGTTATAAAAGGTTCCAAGGTTTTGTAAGTGTATTGTATTTCCTTTGTTGTTATGAAAAATATAATTGTATTTTAATACGCACGCAGTAGAATTCCTTTGGTCCAATGCCGCGCCAAGGCTCACGCAACATATTATCCGCTCGTTTCCAGACCAGCCGCTTTGCTGAAAAAACAAAAATTATGTCGATGTTTTAAAAACCTATTTAGAGGCTAAAAATTTTACCCATGCCGGGATTCGAACCCGCAACCTCTGGCTATCCGTACCAGCGCTCTACCAATTGAGCCAATGGGCGACTCACGGCATCAGTGAAATTTCGAACCTCTTTACAATATTCTCTGTATTACGTACAGGCAGCGACATCTGACTTATGCAAATTGCATTACTTACAGCCCCGACTACCTACTTTGCAGTTAGGTTTAACATCGGAACGATATCACTGTACCCACATGATTACACTATTTTTATTTTTAATGCACTAACCCGTGCTAAGGAACAAATTTTAAAAACCTATTTAGAGGCTAAAAATTTCACCCATGTCGGGATTCGAACCCGCAACCTCTGGCTATTCGTACCAGCGCTCTACCAAATAGGTTTTTAAAATTTGTTCCTTAGCACGGGTTAGTGCATTAAAAATAAAAATAGTGTAATATGTCGATGTTGTTTCCTTGTTTACTGCTAGCTGGTGCCCGCGACTTTGTCTGTGCAGTACTAGCACGAGTAGCTTATACTAGCACGGCGTACAAAAGAACAAAAAAAAAATAAGAAAAACTCTTCAGGCAATATTATTCCACTGCTGGACATAGCCCTCCCTTAATGAGCGCCGATACTGCAGGGGGTGCCTGATACTGAGTACTGCAGGGGGCGCTGCTGTCCGCCCCCGGGTTCGTGTCCCTTAGTCGCCTTTTACGACACCCGCGGGAAGAATTTGGGTTGGTGCTATGCTCTAGGCCGATACCACACAGCCAAATAAAAATTAAAAAAAAATTATCATATGAATATTTTTTGGGCAGCATTTGAAAAATATGCCTAACAGCCTGACAATATAGAAATATCAATATTGTTACAATACAGTCGCGTTATAACGTGAAAATATTGTCAACATAAGAAAGACGGTAACTAAGACCTAATCATAGGCCTATAGGTAGGTACTGAAGTATACTGAGCGATGGTACTGCAGGGGGCGCTTCTGTCCACCCCCGGGTTTGTGTCCCTTAGTCGCCTTTTACGACACCCGCGGGAAGAATTTGGGTTGGTGCTATGCTCTAGGCCGATACCACACAGCCAAATAAAAATTAAAAAAAAATTATCATATGAATATTTTTTGGGCAGCATTTGAAAAATATGCCTAACAGCCTGACAATATAGAAATATCAATATTGTTACAATACAGTCGCGTTATAACGTGAAAATATTGTCAACATAAGAAAGACGGTAACTAAGACCTAATCATAGGCCTATAGGTAGGTACTGAAGTATACTGAGCGATGGTACTGCAGGGGGCGCTTCTGTCCACCCCCGGGTTTGTGTCCCTTAGTCGCCTTTTACGACACCCGCGGGAAGAATTTGGGTTGGTGCTATGCTCTAGGCCGACACCACACAGCCAAATAAAAATTAAAAAAAAAATATCATATGAATATTTTTTGGGCAGCATTTGAAAAATATGCCTAACGACCTGACAATATAGAGATGTCAATATTGTTACAATACAGTCGCACTATAACGTGAAAATATTGTCAACATAAGAAAGACGGTAACTAAGACCTAATCATAGGCCTATAGGTAGGTACTGAAGTATACTGAGCGATGGTACTGCAGGGGGCGCTTCTGTCCACCCCCGGGTTTGTGTCCCTTAGTCGCCTTTTACGACACCCGCGGGAAGAATTTGGGTTGGTGCTATGCTCTAGGCCGACACTACACAGCCAAATAAAAATTAAAAAAAAATTATCATATGAATATTTTTTGGGCAGCATTTGAAAAATATGCCTAACGACCTGACAATATAGAGATGTCAATATTGTTACAATACAGTCGCACTAAAACGTGAAAATATTGTCAACATAAGAAAGACGGTAACTAAGACCTAATCATAGGCCTATAGGTAGGTACTGAAGTATGCTCCTATGAACTAAGTATATTTAACGTGAATATAATTATTTTTATTGAACTAATTTGTGCTAAGGACAATTTTTTAAGAAAAAAAAAATACAGAAAGTATTGTAAAGAGGTTCGAAATTTCACTGATGCCGGTATTATATTATTGTCAAGTGTCATTAAAGTCCATTCGGTTGTTTTTACATGAAAGAGTAACTGATCCATCCATGCCTACAAACTTTATCGTTTTTTATATTAGGAGGATAAAGTGTTCTCTACTTATCTGTCTGTGTGCGTGTGGGGGTGTGGGTGTGTGTGTGTGTGTGTGTGTGTGTGTGTGTGTGTGTGTGTGTGTGTGTGTATTCCTCTCTCTCTTTGTGGGTGTGTGTGTGATTGTGTGTAGGTGCGCGAGTTAAGTTAGACCAACTTCTCCAAATGTCCTTCGTTGGCACTTCTTCTAAGTAGGCCTTGACGTCAATCGATTAATGCTGATGTTTCAATACTTTTATTATAAATAGTCTCAATACCTTCGAATAAGTAATATTCTATTAGTAAGTATAGACCCTAGTGGTAACTCTGTTCGATAAATAAATTATTTTTTATGAACTCCTCGTTCTTCAAAACTTAATTGGCGCAGCCGGTGGGATCCCCGCAGTCGAATCATCGTCAACTAGCACACCGCAAAAACGTGTCCGTCGTCCGTATCAACGGTTAAGCTGGGATCTCTGAACAAACAAATTCATTAAGAAGAAGCCGAGCCGAAGCACCTGAGCAGCGGAGCAGCCGAGCAGCCGCCACGAGCAGCCAAGCAGCATCGCTACCAGGACTGGACCAGAGACTAGCAGTATTCCGGAACGAGAGCTACGGGACTGTAAGTATACCTTTTCACCATTCCTTCGTTCGCATTTGATAAATTCATTAATTTTGTATTACTCCTAAATGTAAAAAATGATGGTCTTCCTTTTTCCTTGTATTTCTGATAGTAGGTATGTTATTAAGCGAAAAATAATCTTTACGATGAAGCCTTCCGATCGGTGTTATAAAGCTACAGGGTATTTTTTTTCTCGTGTAGCGGGTTCGATTCCCGGTTCAACCGTGTATTTTTTCAGCTTAGATTGGTTTTGAAATTAAAATAATTTCTTCGTTCTGACGGCCTCGGTGGCGCAGCGGTTTGGCACCCTGAATGTAAAACCGAAGGTCTCGGGGTCGATCCCCGGCCGGGTCAAACTAGGAAATGAACTTTTCTAGTTTGCCTCGAGTCTTGGACGTTATCTATTTATTTATTGTACCTATTATCTATCGTCCAGTAAGCACCTATAACACAAGTCATTTAGTTGTACTTAGTAGGTATAGGGCTAACGAGATCTGTGTAATATGTCCATGAATATTTATTTATTTCAGTAAAATGTTCCATCTACAACATTTAAGTTACTTTCCCTCCATGTGGCATAGCCGTGGGACACACTGTATGCATACATAGTGATAAATAATACACAACTGATGGCCGTTGCGGCAAAAAAATTCTGACCTGAGTGCTTAGTGCGAGTTTTTAACTACTCGATCGCGTTAACGTAAACTCATATTTCTATGGCATCGAGGAAGCGCCACCTAGCGACAAGTATGGAAATCAAAATTGCTGAGTGCGAGTTGTAATGTTTTACGTTGAGAAGTGAACACGTTTACCAGTCAAAACACGAATAAACGCGAGTGCGAGTTGTACTGTGACAGCGTTTTGCCAGTTCGAACGGTTAACTTACGCTCGATTAACGCGGTAGTAAAGTTATTCGATTGGATCTGTCAAACTCGCACTAAGCACTCTGTCGACCGACCGGAGAACTCCACCAGATGGTCTGACGACTTGGTCACGGTGGCGGGGAGTCACTAGACGTGGACAGCACAAGACCGCGAAGCTTTCGAAAGCATAAGGCCTATGTTTCGCAGTGGGCGCCAAATGGCCTACAAAACAAAGTTATTTTTAGCTTCCGAAAAAGTACAACTCGTCACCCATCCTACGCATAGCCCCGACCTAGCACTCTGTGATTTCTGTATTTTCCCCAAAATCAAAGATTTGACTAGAGGCTTCACTTTTACCAACTCCGAAGAGGCAGTGATAGCGTACAATCAGCACGTAGAAAACATGCCTTCAGATCTGTGATCCTCCTGTTTTAAAAAATGGTTCGATCGCATGAAAAAAGGTTTAAAATAAAAAGGAGAGTATTTTGAAAGTCAATAAACATAATATTTTCGTTATAACATGTTGTTTTTTATACTATTTTTATTTTTAATGCACTAACCTGTGCTATTTTATTTAGGCTAATAAATAGATAGGCTGTTTGTTTTTCACAAAGTAATATTTTCGCACCCTGACGGGTAGAGCATGCTTGTACCATAATATTAAGTTACCACCTACATGATATGTAATTACCATGCTTTAGCAAATAAATTATTCTATTCTGTTCTGTTCCGTTCCGTTCCGTTCCGTTCCGTTCCGTTCCGTTCCGTTCCGTTCCGTTCCGTTCCGTTCCGTTCCGTTCCGTTCCGTTCCGTTCCGTTCCGTTCTGTTTTGTTCTGTTCTGTTCTATTCTATTTTAAGGACAATTTTAAAAACAGCCTGTAGTTTTTTAGCCTCTAAATTAATAGGTTTTTTAAAATTGTCCTTAGCACGCGTTAGTGCATTAAAAATAAAAATAGTAAAATCATGTGGATACAGCGATATCATTCCGATGTTAAAACCTAACTGCAAAGTAGGTAGTCGGGGCTGTAAGTGATGCAATCTACTTCAGCCAGATGTCACTGCCTGTACGTAATACAGAGAATAGTGTAAAGAGGTTCGAAATTTCACTGATGCCGATGAGTCACCCATTAGTTCAGTTGGACAGAGCGCTGGCACGGATAGCCAGAGGTCGCGGGTTCGAATCCGGCATGGGTGGAATTTTTAGCCTCTAAATAGGTTTTTAAAATGTTGTTTTTTTAAGTTACGCAAAACTTATAGTGTGACCTATGTTTTTATCTATTTGTGAAGTCATAGCAGCACAACCCGCTAACTGTGAATGAAAATACCGTGAGGTAACCTGAGTGTGTCTGAAGTGTTCAAAAACCTCCACGCTTGAAGTTGCCTCTCCGCGGCGGGCACGCGTGGTAATTAAGCCCACACTCTCTCTCTCTGTGAGAAGGGCCTGTGCCCTGAGGGCTTAGTGCGAGTTTTTTAATTACTCGATCGCGTTAACGTAAACTCATATTTCTATGGCATCGAGGAAGCGCCACCTAGCGACAAGTATGGAGATTAAAATTGCTGAGTGCGAGTTGTAATGGCTTACGTTGAGAAGTGAACACGTTTACCAGCCAAAACACGAATAAACGCGAGTGCGAGTTGTACTGTGACAGCGTTTTGCCAGTTCGAACGGTTTACTTACTCATACTCACTACTCAATGCTCGATTAACGCGGTAGTAAAGTTATTCGATTGGATCTGTCAAACTCGCACTAAGCACTCTGTAGTGCGACGTATATAGGCTACTTAAAAAAGAATAAGTAATACCACACCTTTAAAGTTATGCGGTATTTGTTATAGGCATCCTTAACCGCCTGGCACTCTGTATAGCGGGTGTAAACGCCTGTCTCCCCGTTACTGCTGCACTGCTCACCTGAAACATGAGGTTTCATCAGGTCCGCCTGTGCCTAAGACGGAGTTTACACATTCAGTCTGGCGTCAGTCAATTCCATCAGTCTGGTTAGATTGACGGCAGGCTGATTGTCTATTCAGTGGGCTGATGGACCAAACTGACGGATATATGGATGCTTCACCAGTCTGACGTCAATCCGGGCTTGATCAAGATCACGGACTGAACTGAAGCCAGACTGAATGCGTAAACTCCGTCTTAGAGGCCCGGGGACCGCCGCACGCATATGATAAGATTGACCTTTGCTTCAAGAATCTTCCTCACCTTTCTTCACCGTTGCGTGTGGTATTGAAAATATAAAGAAAATAAATGAGACTTTATTCCTTACTCAAGTTCAAAATACAGAAATTTCTATATAAATAGGCACACAAGTACACAAAAAAAGCAGCTGGAACCGGCGAGCGTGCATGCAACGACTTATGAACGTTGATGAAGCGAAGGTGATCTGTCAGAATTGTGGCAGTCCCTGGTCTCTGCCTACACCTCTGGGATACAGGCGTGAGGTTATGTATGTATGTGTTGAAATACACTTAAAATAGAAGCGTAAGGACAAGGATAGAGGCTCAGCATAATAATTGCTGTTTTAAGACTCTGCCTGGGCATGATAGCAGACCACATAATGCACACACAAACCGAGAAAAATAAGTATAGATTTTTAAAGACTTTAGCGGTTATTGCACCACAAATAAGCCCAAAACATCTTGTAATCACCCAGGTTTCCGCTCCATAAAAGAGGACTGGTGGAATGTACTTGGAGATTCAGAAACTCTGTTAACAGCCAGCCAGCTGTATCAACCCTTGTATGCCTCCACTTCTGGTTGACGCGTCTCTTCCTGCATCGCAGGAAGGTAAGGCCTCGGGGGCCAAGTCCGGGTTGGTGGAGGATTGTAAGACAGTGGCACGCCTTACTGTCAGAAGTTACCAGGCTGCCCAAAAGGCCTATGACCTGGCATAACGACTGCCATTATTTGTGACAGCCGCCACCAACAGCTTAACGTGCCTTGCGAAGCACGGAAGCGCTCGGATATTTAAGATAAGATAAGATGAGATAAGAATTTAAGTAACATCTTCTTCTTCTTCTTCTTCAGGCTATATTAGTCCACTGCTGGACAATTAATTGAAATAAATAAATAAATAAATAAATAAATAAATCGTTATCATCGTTATCAACCCTTGTATGTCCCCACTGCTGGGGCACGGGTCTCTTCCTGCGTCGCAGGAAGGTTAGGCCATACTCCACCACGGGGGCCAAGTCCGGGTTGGTGGAGGATTGTAAGACAGTGGCGGGCCTTACTGGCAGAAGTTATCAAGCCGCCCTTATGGCCTCTGACATGGCTTAACGACTGCCATTATATGACAGCCGGCACCAACGGCTTAACGTGCCTTGCGAAGCACGGAAGCGCTCGGAAAAATGCCACTAGCGGTAGTCACGGGACGCTCACCCATCCCGTACCTGACCGCGCCTGTTGTTGCTTAACCAAGTGATTGATTCCAATCACTCGGTTCGCCTAGGCCACGAGCGCTTCGAGCTCACGAGCGAATAAATAAATAGCCCTCCCCTAATGAGCGCCACAGCGCAAGATTGTGCCATCATTGGGGGGTAGTGCCCATAATCCCCACGGTGGGCATGCGGGTTGGGGATGGCAGTTTGGTGGAATTGTACTGCAGGAGGCGCTGCTGCCACCCCCGGATTTTGTCCCTTAGTCGCCTTTTACGACACCCGCGGGAAGAATTTGGGTTGGTGCTACTCTATAAGCCGACACCACGCAGCACAGTAACATGTTGTTAAATAAATGTCTCATTAAACTGTCATTAATGCACAATAGTAAAGATTATTCTACCTTACTTTGTTTGATGACGAATAAATATTATTGTTTGTCTGACCTATGAGGAGTTACAGTCTTTTATATAAATGCACGATTCCTTAAAAAACTCCTAAGATTCTATGGCTAACTCTAGTGGCATTTTTCAGAGCGGTTCCGTGCTTCGCAAGGCACTTTAAGTAGTTGGTGCTGGCTAGACATTCTCTCGCAAATTCATGAACTATTATGAACTTTACTATGTTTATAATATTGGCAGCGTGTTATCTAAAAGAGTGTTCCAAGTTACTTCATTTATGGAAATATGGCAGTTTTGGACTAAAAAGTTACAGTTTACGGGTAGAATCTTGTTTACTAAATTGGACAAGTACGAATAAATAGACTGTATGTGAGTGTGAGTGTGCTATGTGTGTATTCTTTGTGAAATCTGAAGTGCAATTGATGTGGAACGTGTTGGAGTATGGCCTATACCTTCCTTAGGGAAGAGACTCGTGTCCCTCGGTGCGGACATGATGACGACGTGTTTGTATAAATGAAACTGTTAAAATTACGTTATCTATCAAACAGAGTACTTAGTTCGCAGAAAACAAATATTCCCGGTAGCCTGTTATCGCTATGACCTCTTGACGCTTCGAGCAGTTCTTCAAGGCGCTTTGGACAACAAAGAGAACTATAAGTTACATAGATATACTCAGGAGGCACAGGCACGCAGAATGCTTAAAGGCCTGACCGCCCTCTGTCTGATAGAACCCTCAGTCAGAACGCGTTCCGGCATCAAGTGATATCCTGTGGTATATCTATGTATCTGAACTCAATCACTTGAGTTAAGCAACAAAAGGCGCTGTGAGATGCAGAATTGGTGACCGTCCCGTGATTACCGTTAGTGGCATTTTTTCCGAGCGCTTCCATGCTTTGTGGCACGCTAAGCCGTTGGCGCCGGCTGTCATGCAATGGCAGTCGTTAAGTCATGTCAAAGGTCTTATCGGCGGCTTGGTAACTTCTGACATTAAGGCCCGCCGCTATCTTACAATCCTCCACCAACCCGGACTCGGCCCCCGTGGTAGAGTATGGCTTAACCTTCCTGTGATGCAGCAAGAGAGCTGTGCCCCAGCAGTGGGGACGTACAAAGGGTTAATATCGTTATCTATGTAACGTGATACAACATAATAATAATAATAATAAAAGCCTTTTATTTCCCAAAACAGATAAAACTAAAATAACATTTTTGATTCTTAGGTATTTAGAAGTAGTTATTAATTATGTAGTTAGATTTCATATAATGCAAAAACAATGTCTACAATTAACAAAATTCACACTTATACAACTGTTAAAAGTATATTACAAAAAATACATGCATTAAATATAATTTATCTAATTTAATAATTTGTTTGATTTGTAAAAATAATAATAGTAATTTGATTAATTTTATAAATTTAGAATTCATGCGTAATGATTAGGTAATTATTTTGGGGTTGTCCATTTCTGGACGAAGGCCTCCTCCATCGTACTCCATTCTCCTCTATCTTTTGCTAAGCGCGTCCATGTAACCCCAGTGGCGGCTACGATATCGTCCGCCCAGCGGCGGCGCCAGTGGAGTGGAGTGGTACCAGTGGAGCACTCTCTCGCTCCACCTGTCGTCGGTTGCTCTTGCCGTGTGCCCGGCCCACCGCCATTTCAATTGACATAACATTTTGGCTGCATCTATTATTTTAGTTTTTCGACGGATGTCTATACATCTTACTCGGTCTTTTAATTTCAATCCCAACATGCTTCTTTCGGCCGATCTTTGAAAGGTTTTTATTTTATTTATAATTTCATTCGTAATGGGCCATGTCTGACATCCGTAGAGTAAGGTAGGGGTCACAACTGAGTCCATCGCCTTTTTCTTTAGGCAAGTATTAATTTGGGATTTAAATATATGTTTAAGTGACCAGTATGAATTCCATGCTCTTTTGATCCTCCTTTCAACTTCTTCTGTGTAGTGATTGAGAGAATCACTTGAGTTAAGCAACAAAAGGCGCTGTGAGATGCAGAATTGGTGACCGTCCCGTGACTACCGTTAGTGGCATTTTTTCCGAGCGCTTCCGTGCTTTGTGGCACGCTAAGCCGTTGGCGCCGGCTGTCATGTAATGGCAGTCGTTAAGTCATGTCAAAGGTCTTATGGGTGGCTTGGTAACTTCTGACATTAAGGCCCGCCGCTATCTTACAATCCTCCACCAACCCGGACTCGGCCCCCGTGGTAGAGTATGGCTTAACCTTCCTGTGATGCAGCAAGAGAGCTGTGCCCCAGCAGTGGGGACGTACAAAGGGTTAATATCATTATCTATGTAACGTGATACAACATAATAATAATAATAATAATAATAAAAGCCTTTTACTTCCCAAAACAGATAAAACTAAAATAATATTTTTGATTCTTAGGTATTTAGAAGTAGTTATTAATTATGTAGTTAGATTTCATATAATGCAAAAACAATGTCTACAATTAACAAAATTCACACTTATACAACTGTTAAAAGTATATTACAAAAAATACATGCATTAAATATAATTTATCTAATTTAATAATTTGATTGATTTGTAAAAATAATAATAGTAATTTGATTAATTTTATAAATTTAGAATTCATGCGTAATGATTAGGTAATTATTTTGGGGTTGTCCATTTCTGGACGAAGGCCTCCTCCATCGTACTCCATTCTACTCTATCTTTTGCTAAGCGCGCCATGTAACCCCAGTGGCGGCTACGATATCGTCCGCCCAGCGGCGGCGCCAGTGGAGTGGAGTGGTACCAGTGGAGCACTCTCTCGCTCCACCTGTCGTCGGTTGCTCTTGCCGTGTGCCCGGCCCACCGCCATTTCAATTGACATAACATTTTGGCTGCATCTATTATTTTAGTTTTTCGACGGATGTCTATACATCTTACTCGGTCTCTTAATTTCAATCCCAACATGCTTCTTTCGGCCGATCTTTGAAAGGTTTTTATTTTATTTATAATTTCATTCATAATGGGCCATGTCTGACATCCGTAGAGTAAGGTAGGGGTCACAACTGAGTCCATCGCCTTTTTCTTTAGGCAAGTTTTAATTTGGGATTTAAATATATGTTTAAGTGACCAGTATGAATTCCATGCTCTTTTGATCCTCCTTTCAACTTCTTCTGTGTAGTGATTTTTAAAAGATATATTTATACATGTCTTTTCAGAGTTCATTTCCAATCCACCTTCTCTACTTTGGAAATCTGGAGACTGCAACACTTGAAGGTCTTTGTGGTTTTCAGATACAACGACGATATCGTCTGCAAAGCGTAAATGCTTTAAAAAATCGCCATTGATATTTATGCCGAGTCCAGTCCACTTTAACTTCCTGAAAATATGTTCTAAGAGAGAGTTAAATAGGTTTGGTGAGATTGGGTCTTCTTGTCTCACCCCTCTATTCAGTTCGAATGCGTTGCCTTTCTTTTCTAGTTTCACAATAGCTCTACTTTTTTGGTATATTTCTTTTAGTATTTTTATATAATTATATTGTATTCCTTGTTCGTTAAGTGCGTTCCATAGTTTTTCATGTAAAATTGTGTCAAAAGCTGAAGAAGGCTATGTAAAGTGTTTTTTCGTATTCTGTATATTTTTCCATAACCTGCCTCAAAACAAAAATGTGATCTAAAGTTGAGTATTTGCTTCTAAAGCCAGCTTGTTCTTTTGGTTGTTGGAACTCTAGGTCTTTCTTGATTCTATTTAAAATGACATTGGTGAACTGTTTGTAAGTTGATTGTAGTAGGCTGATCGGTCGATAGTTGGCTATATTTAGCGGGTCTCCTTTTTTGTAGAGTAGAGTTATTATTGAAGTTTCCCATTGCTCAGGTATTTGAATATGTGTGAGTATATCATTAAATAGTCTCGTGACTTTAGGAGTTAAGGGCTCTACTATAGCTTTGAGAACGTCATTTGTTATATTGTCTTCGGCAGGGCTTTTCATATTTTTAAGTTTGGTTATCGCATGTATTATCTCAACGTCGAGTAACAAAGCTATTTTATCGACTGTGTTTTGTGTGTCTTCTGAGTTCCTGTTGTTGCTTTGTTCGGTTGTGTTATAGAGTTGTTTATAAAATTCGGTTGCTATGCTCAGGATGTTATTTCTATTAGTAGTTGTTAGCCCTGTTCCATTTTTCAGAGTCTGTATCCAATTTTTTTATGTATTTATAAGTTTGTTTCCTCTTTTAACGGATCGCCTTTTATCTAGCTCTTCTTCAAATATTTTCATTTTATAGTTTTCATTATTTCTTTTAATGTCTTTACGAATTATTCCATATATCTGTTTCAGACGTTTCCTTTCAGATTCTGTCTTGTCAGGCTTTTCTTTGAGTCTCGTTTTTTCTTCAATCATATTTCTGGTTTTTTCCGTTATAATGTATTCTTGTTTATTTTTCTCTTTTATTGTTGGTAATTTAATAACCATTTTTTTATTTCAAGTATTATTTGGTTATAATGTTCCTGGATATCAAAGTAAGAAACCATTTCCTTTGATGACTCGGTGAAGTTAATTTTGAGAAAAAAACTTTGTTGGTGTTAGTCTTGATTGTCTTTTATCTTTGGTTTTTATACGCAAAGCCATTGTGGCACGAATCAATCGGTGATCGGTTGGGTGGGTGGTATTTATAACTTCAATATTTTCTATTGTGTGGATATGTGATTTATGTGTGATAACAAAATCGATCTCGTTCGTAGTTTTACCATCTGGTGACCGCCAGATTTTTAGGTTTTTTCTTAAAGTGTGTGTTCATTATATAGAGTTGGTTTTCCAAGCAAAATTCAACCAAGGTTATTCCTCTGTTATTTCTCGTTCCATATCCCCATGGACCCAAGACGGCTCTGTCATCGATGGTGCTTTGACCGATTTTTGAGTTTAAGTCTCCCAGTATAATTGTGTTTGGTAGAGTATTCTCGAGTGCATTTCTGATATTGTTGTAAAAAGATTCAATTTCTTCTTGAGTAGATTTTTCTGTAGGCGCATAGACTTGAATAATATTAACATGGTAGTTCCCAAAAACCATGTCTAATCTCGCTACTCTATCTGAAATCACATTGAAGTCTAATATGCTCTGTTTAAATTTCTTTTTTACCATAAACCCTACGCCGTTTCTTCCACTTTTCTTTCCTGCATAGAGAAATATATAGAGTATGACGAATATCTCTGAATCATGTGTGTTCCTTCTTTTTTAATTTCTGAAAGGCCAAGTATATCCCACTTTATATTTTTTAGGGATTGGTCTAGCTCTTCCTGACGGCCAATCCCTACTAAGGATCTTACATTCATTGTGCATAAGTAGAGGTGTTGGGTTTCAGGAATAGTTTTAGTTTTCATTTCTTTGATGGAGGGTGTTGGTCTATTACTCCCTCGGTGACCAACCGTAATGGGAGAATTGTTGTTAGTTTTTGTTGTAAAGTATTTATTATATTTCTGGAGAGAGGCCACCTGTCGTTGTTAAGTTTCTTTGTTCTGAGTTGTTCTGGTCATAGTATCGGATGAGGAATTTTGATTTTGGTTGACTTGGCTAGGATCGGCCAATTCCTGGATTGTTTTCTGTGCCTGGGGTGAATCTTTTTTTTGGGCGAAGAAGGAATTTATATTGGTTTTGGGTTTTTTTTGTGTTCGTGAAGTTACTGTGTGGTTTGTTTTTTCTTCGGGAGTCAGTGAAATGTTTCTTTTTTGGTTAGATTGGATGTTTTGGAAGATAGGGACTCGCTGGCTGGCGGCTTGACGGTCGTTCTTATTCAGTACTACAATCTTGTCGTACTTAATGATGGCCCTGACTCTTTCAGCTTCCAGATTTCTATTTCCATCTTTAAATTTTTTCTTTTTTCAATAATTTTTGTTGGAAATTCCTCTTTCATATAATATTTTGTGTTTTCCAGTTGTTTTTTATTTTGTAGTAGTAGTATTTTTTTCCCTATTGTTGTAAGGATTATAGATATTGGTCTTGTGTTTGTTCCCTGTATGCCGATTCTTCTGACACATTCAATTTAATATTTTTCACATGGAATTTTCATTTCGAAAATAAATATTGGTAAGACGATTTCTTCCAAGTTCTGGTACTTTTGTTCAGTCTCTTTTACACCGAATAATACTATGTTTTTCGCATGCTTTGTCGTTCTAATGTATTTATGCGACGTTCTTGCTCTTGTACTAGAGTTTCCAGTTTATTGTGTTTCGTTTCCAGTTCATAAAATTTTTGATCTATGTGTGTGTTTATGTTAGAAGTTATACTGCTTTCCATTTTTCTCATATTTTCTTTTTGCTCTAACTATTCGTTTTGTATGGATACCAGTATCGATGTAATATTTTCCATGATTTAAATTTTCAAAGTAGACAGTGGCGCTATGTGGACAATCAAGGTAGTTTTTCATAGGTGCACCTGCACCGAATTCCAATTTGTTGTTGCCGCTTCCCGGTAGATGTCAGTGTCTAGCTTGATCCAAATGCTTGGCTAGTTTGACGTCTTTTGACATTGACAGCAATATTCGCTAGATGGCGTTAGTTATTGTGATGTACTGCAGATTATGAATGAGTCATAATAACGATTTTCTAGGTTATTACGTCGATTTTGGCAATAGTACGACTCACAGGTGCTGCTGATGGTGTATTTATGTGGGGAAGACTGTGTAGTGATCCAATTTTTCTTCGAATGCTTGCGTTTTAGGCCGAATGCGTGAAAAAGTTATTATGTTCCTCTGGTTTGTGCAGATGTTTGATTACACTTTTTTGGGAAAGTATTGCGTCGATCCAGTTCTGTCTTATTCACATCACGTAATGTACATTTATTTCACTTGCTTTGAACTTTTCACTTCGATTTTATTAGTATTTACTATTGTTTCAATTATTTAGTTACTGAACTACACAATCTGCTGTTTGTTGCGCAGCGGTGTTGCCAGGTCACCGTGATACAACATAGATAGAATAAAACTGGACTTGAAAGCTTGAACGACTGACCGTTCTCTGTCTGATAGAACTCATAGGTATTACGAGTTCGTGTTGGAGTTATGTCTCGACCATTTTAAAAAGTTAGACTTGCCGTAAGCTTCAATGGCAATTTAGTAATTTATAGAAAGTTTCAAGGCAAATAAACTTTAATAAATCTGCCTTTAACAGTAACGGTATGTAAGTGTATTATTATTAATTATAAGTACCTATGTATCAATATTCAAATTTACACTTTCCGTCGTAAGGTTGTCTGGAAGAAATTGCTTATAGTAAGAAGGCCGCCACCATTGTACTGTGTATATTTGCAATTGTTTTGTATTTGTTTCCAGTGTACAATAAAGAATATTCTTATCTTATCTAATCTTATCTTTAAGGCGCTGGATGGCGTGCTAAGCACTAACTATTGCCACCAATGAAATAAAATTCGTAACTTGTTTTATAATACTGTTGCTTAGTCAACTGAATTTCTATGTTCCGAACAGATTAAGGCGAGTAAATCCAGTTTTTCATTTGGAAAAAGTGTCAACTAGGTAGGCAAAACTCATATCTATGGCGGGCTTGCAACCAATTTAATATACCTAGTGGCGAAAATAGGCGATCAGGATGTGTTTAATATATTCTTATTAATAATATTATTATAGATAGATAGATAGATAGATAGATAGATAGATAGATAGATGGATGGATGGATGGATGGATGGATGGATGGATGGATGGATGGATGGATGGATGGATGGATGGATGGATGGATGGATGGATGGATGGATGGATGGATGGATGGATGGATGGATGGATGGACGGACGGACGGACGGACGGACGGACGCACGGACGGACGGACGGACGGACGGACGGACGGACGGACGGACGGACGGACGGATGGACGGACGGACGGATGGATAGATAGATAGAGAACACTTTATTGCACAACCAGAAAAATATTACAACCATGATTCTTAAATCTAAGTAATGTTATACAATTGGCGGTCTTCTTGCTAAGAGCGATCTCTTCCAGACAACCTTTGGATGGAGTGGATTGCATGAAGAATATAGTCGGTACGTGGTGCATGTAATTATAATTTATTGTTATATATTCTTCAGTCCAAAGCTTGAGGGATACACTTAGTGCAGATTTCTTTGTTGGCTAAAATGATTTATAGACTGTTTTTTTTTCTATATATTAATGTAATGCTTCACACTGTCACTGGATTTTTGCTTTAAGAGCTTAATTAAGCACTAATTTTTTTTTTTATAAGTGGAGTCTTATAATTGGCCTTCTGTTAATGTTTTTGTTACTCTTTTTTGTGTACTATTAGTCTTCCCAATATTAAATAAATACAAATAAATAAATATAATGCTTTTCTAAAGTTAACACGAGCAGTAGACATAATTAAAACTATTTTGACACGGATTTATGCTCGTTTATTACATTTTTACAATTTTCCGACGTTACGAGCATAAATCCGTGTAAAAACAGTTTTAATTAAATATAATGCGTTTTTTTTTAAAAGAAAACATTCATGGCGTTAGCACTCCCCAGTGCCTTAAAGAGTTAAGGTGCATTTTGTTACCTTCCCAGATGTCGCTGCTGCTAGCAAGAATAAGAAGCGTACACAATGCAATCAATATCGGAAACATTTTCCTTAAAAATCGTATCACTTCCTTGGTATTCGATATTCTGATACTAAAAAAAAGATTTTATCCGAAAGTTGTCAGTGTGCTGCGCTTGCGCACTCCTGAGCTGAACTGACTTTAATCTTTGCCTGACATTGTCTGTCATGACATCAGCGTGCGTAGCATGACGGCACGAGTTAATACTAGCGAGTGGTATTGCTACTAATAGTTCATAGTTCACTTATTTCGAAAACAATATCTATTGTGTGCGATCCTTAAAAGCTATCTTAAAACCAATTAAAAACTAATAGCTATATTGCATGTCAGTGCCTTATAAAAGTTAACAAAATTACATAATCAAATAGTCTACAAATCAATAGTTATGTCATACCAATAATCATCATCATAATTTTATTTTTACTTGATACAAATATTTAGATGCAAATCAATACAAAGGTAAATTAGTGACCCAAAAATTCTTCAATTGAATAAAAACATTCTTCTAATAAATACTGCTTTAAATTACATTTAAACAAGTCACTTGAGTCAATAATTTTAAGATTTTGTGGTAGACTATTATATAGTTTTACTGATTGGTATCGCGCAGTGTGCTGGGCCACATTCAATGTGGGTTGTACATGACCAATGTGCGAACATCTCTAAGTCTAGTTAGTAGGCGTTTCTGCTTGTATTCATGTGTTTCCAGTCCTGACATTTTTTTAGCAAGATCAGACAACAATACGAATATATACAAACAAGGTACTGGTAAAATACCTAATGTCTTAAAATGCTCTTTACATGATAGCCATGGGGGTATTCTCATTATAGTTCGTATGGCTCTTTTTTTGCACACAAAAGCCTTATTAATATTGTACTTATAACTATTGCCCCACAACTTAATACTATATCGTAGCCTGGATTCTATCAAGGCGTAATACACCGATAGAAGGTGCTTTTTTGAGACCTCATCTCTGAGACTGCGCAGCGCATAGCAAGCGGAGCTTATCGAATTTTCGATTGCTGTTAGTTCTGCTTTCCAGTTGAGACTAGAGTCTAAATGTATGCCTAAAATTTTTACTTGATCTACTGATTCGATAATTGCACCATTAAGTGATAGTAGTGTGTCATTATTTCTTGTAGTAGCTTTAAATAACATTATGTTTGTTTTATCTATGTTAAACCTTAAGTGATTACTTACAAACCACGAATGAAATAATTGTATAATTGTAAAAACTATAATTGTAGTTTGTACGCTATTGTTCAATTCTTCTATGTTGTCTGCACTAATAATGGCATTCGTATCATCCGCAAATAGAACCAGACGCACCAACAGAAATTTATTGTTCATATAACTAACTAAAACATTTGTAAAAATTATGAAAAGGACAGGCCCTAGTATTGAACCTGAGGCACGCCACGCGCTACGTCTTTCACATTAGAATATAGCTATTTGTTCTATTCCATTTTCATTACATTTTATTTCAATAAACTTTTTGCTATTCTTCAAATAACTCTCCATTATTTCAATAAGTTGTTGCGAACGCCATATTGTTCAAGTTTTTCCAGTAATATGTTATGATCAACAGTGTCAAATGCAGAGCTTAGGTCAAGAAAAAGAGCTGCAACTTTCTTTTTTTCGGTGAGATATCTTACTGCGTCATCGACCACTGTATCGACAGCGTTTGACGTACCTACCCCTTTCCTATAACCAAATTGCCTGCCACTAATTATTCTATTCACAGCTAGATGGGAGTTTAGTCTGTGTAATTATGACTTTTTCAAAAATCTTGGAGAGAATAGGGAGCAAAAAGATAGGCCTGTATTAAGAAGGATCTAACTTTGATCCTTTTTAGGGTTCCGTACCTCAAAAGGAAAAAACGGAACCCTTATAGGATCACTTTGTTGTCCGTCTGTCCGTCCGTCCGTCTGTCAAGACCCTTTTTCTCAGGAACGCGTGGAGGTATGAAGCTGAAATTTATATCAATTACTCAGGTCTACTGTCCCTTGAAGCTGTGAAAAAATCAAACTTCTAAGCCAACGCAATCAAAAGATACAGCCGTTTATGCCGCAAATTTTCGACACTTGCAAGGGAATCAAAACCTACAGGGTGCTTCCCGTGAACTCAGAATCTTGAAATTTGGTACGAAGCAACATCTTATAGCATAGATAAAGGAAAAATTACGAAAACCATAAATATTTAGTTACATCTCATAATATATTTTTTTTTAATAATTTTAAACTTACTACCCATTTCCTCATAAACGCGTAGAGGTATTAAATTGAAATTCATACCAAATACCCAGGTCTATAATACAGGTTTGTACGGAACCCTCGGTGCGCGAGTCTGACTCGCACTTGGCCGGTTTTTTTAAAATCGGCAACACCTTAGCTAGCTTCAGTTGATCTGGAAATATGCTCTGTTCTACACAGTTATTAAAAAAATCCGCAAGAGGAGATGCCAAAATGTCTCTGTTATCTTTGATAATATTATAGATAATAGTATGGAATTTAGAAAAGTGACCCCAAATGAAATACTTAAATTAGTGGTAAAAATGGAGAACAAGAAGTCATGTGGATGGGAAGAGCTAAAAATTTATCTTATTATCAAAGATAACAGAAAAAATAATGTAAAAATGGAGAACAAGAAGTCAAGGATCAAAATGCCGCAATATCAATATTAAAAGAAAACTGTCATTATGTAGACATAATGACAGTTTTCTTTTAATATTGATATTGCGGCATTTTGATCCATGACTGTTTGATCTATACCTAAATTAAAGTAATCTGAAAAAACACAGGCACTATCTTTAGGGTCATCTATTATTTTGTCATCACATTTCAAGATTATTTTATTCATGCCCTTTGAGCTTTTTTTGTTTCTGTGTCTATTCACAATATTCCAAATAGCTTTGATATTGTTTTCAGCCTTACTTAATCCTTTGGCTACCGACAGTCTTTTCATGCAACGTATCACTCTGCGGTAGAGCTTTATATAGTTTATTTTATCTGTTTTATTGTGACATCAGTGTTTTGTACCACGCAGTTGTTTAAGAATCGTTTCATTTTGCTCGATGTATTGATTCCCTTGGAGACCCAATTAATTATATGTATTTTTTCTAATGTTATCCTTTTCTTGACTTTTTTAAAGCTATAATGGAACACTTCTACTAGTCTCGAAAGGAAAGTGTTTATGCCCATACTAGTCCAGTCTTGTTTTATAAGCTGATCACGAAATACTTTCCTATTTTTATGACTAAAGCACCGTTTCTCTGCGATATAAATTTCTTCCTTACATTTTTTTGTTTCGATTCTCTTTGTTAATATTGTGCATGAAAAGCTTTGCATGTCCATCACCTAGACCATTATATCTACATCCATTGTGCCTCACTCCTCCGATGTTAGATTTGTAAGTACATTGTCAATACACGATTTAGAGTGATTTCGGATTTCGGATAAACTTTGGCGTATTTACAAGGTGTCTGTAATTATAACACGAAAGTAGAAAAAGAAGTTCGCTTTTCTGTTTACTGTCTGTAAGAAAATCTATGTTGAAGTCTCCAAATATAGGCACATTTTTTATTAAAAAAATGTTCCAGAAGTAGTTCTAAGCTACATATAAAACAGTCAAAAAGTTTATTATCAGGTGTCCGATAAATACATAGGCTGCTACATAAGTATGCGGAATCTGGGATTCCAATGATTTTAAACCTCCTCCTCGACCTCCATGGTCAAATTCGTTCTTTTTTTAAATACTGGCCGCTAATATTTTTCTCTTATATACGTCAGTGTTTTGTTTTTGTTGGGTTTAAAATGTCATATCGCTTAAAAAAATGGAACTCACTCGTGAAAGTATTCGTGCTATGATTTATTACGATTTTCGACGTGGTTTAACGCAACAACAGTGCGTAGATCAATTAATTAACTTCGACTTTTGGTGGTTAAACTCCATCAATAACGACTGTGTATCACTGGTTTAGTGAGTTTAATCGCGGGCGCAGTAAGCTCACGGACGAAGTTAAAGAAGGTCGCCCGAAATCGGTGGTTGTGCCACAAAATATTGAAGCTGTGCGAAAACTAATAATGCAAGACCGCCATGTTACGTATCGCGAGATAGAGGCTATTCTGGGCATATGTATGACGAGCATTCATGGGATATTACATGAACATTTGTCTGTAAAAAAAATTTGTTCGCGTTGGATCCCGCACAACTTAACTCAGGATCAAAAAGATGCTCGCGTCGAATGGTGCAAGAAAACCTTAAAACAATTCAACGGAGGCGACTCAAAATCTGTTTATAATATCTACACAGGTAAAGAATCCTGGATCTACGCGTACAATCCCGAAACTAAACAACAATCAACATTTTGGGTGTTTCAAAATGAGCCGAACCCTACGAAAGTGGCTCGTGCAAAAAGCACTGTAAAGCAAAATGGTGGCCTGCTTTTTTTGTATTAATGGCCATGTGGCTACAATACCACTGGAGAATCGCAGAACGGTTAATTTGGAGTGGTACACGACCATTTGTTTGCCGGAAGTATTTGAAGAAATACGCCAAAACAACCAGCGACGCAGAATCATACTTCACCATGACAATGCCAGCTGTCATACATCTCAGGAAACAACTACATTTTTGGACGGTAAAAAAATAGAATTGATGGGTCATCCACCGTACAGCCCTGATTTGGCTCCCAATGATTTCTATTTATTCCCAAATGTAAAGTATAAATTACGTGGTCAACGATTTTCGACCCTTGAAGATGCCGTAGATGCGTTCAAACAGCACGTTTTGGAGATACCTCAATCAGAGTGGAAAAAGTGTTTTACAAATTGGTTTCATCGAATGCAAAAGTGCATCGATCATAGTGGAGAATATTTTGAAAAACAATAAAAGCATATTTAGCCATATACACTTGTTTATTTTTTCTATTCCGCATACATAAGTAGCAGCCCTCGTACAAATTATATTAATGTTTGTATCTAGGTCTTTTATACCACATATTTGGAAACTGTTAATTTTATAATGTTGCGACAAATATTTAAATCCTCTACATTTTTGTCACTGCGAGCAAGAATAAGAGGGCCTCCTCTCTTTTTATTTACTCTCGTATTGATGGATTCCAGATTATATTCGCAAACATTAAACATTGAGGCACTGACATTGTTCAAAAAATGTTCACACACACAAAGTAAACTAGGTTTTACTGAAAGACCATGTAGGTATAACTCTATCTCCTCTTTCTTATTGGTTACACCACATAAGTTTTGATACAAAACATTTGTGCAGCACTTATCATTTTCTGTCTCTGCACCAACTAAGTCAACCATATTCTGGTTCGGAATTACTAGACTATCAAAGCCGTGACTCTGCAGTTGAGCAACGAAAAAAAACTTCTTTTTGGCAGGCGAATCTTCCTCGCAAGGAGGCGTATTCTCTTGGTTTCCTGCGGTATATAGGTTTGAATAGGTTTGCTATAGAAGCTATTAATTTATTGACATGGATCATTAGCTGTTTCAGTCCATGTGCGTTTAGAGCGCCATTGGTCTTATGAAACATGGCTGAGTCATAGGTTAGGTTCAAGTTTGAGTCTATGAGATAACCATAGAGATGTCTAAATAAAGCATCTGATTGAATATTTCGACTCTAGAATTGAATAGGTTTGAATCTAGTCTTCCATGTTTATAGGTGGGAGCGCACAGCACCATGTGCGTGTGGTTAATCCTTTGCATGGTATTTCTAATGAGAATTATTAGATCGTAATAGCTATCGGTACTATTGAAATCATCCTCTCCTATAAGTACGATGCAGTAGTCCTCTAATGTGAAATCACTGACTTTCGCTTCTATTCCTTGTAAGAGTTGTCTTATTCCCCTATTCGGCAATAGGTAATGACACAAGGCATAGTCTCCATCCAAGTTGCGTTGCGCTATTTGTAAAGCCCTGTTGTTACTTTGCGTGCTAAGTATACTTATCCTGTGTCTTTTAGACTTTACCTGTAAATCAGGATTGGATACCGTAGGCGTGGGCACTCCAGGGCTCTGCACAATGTTATTTGACACCCTTTGGCTTTTCTGACAGTCCAACAAGAACATGGATTCCTCGTGAGTTTTCATGTTGCTCGTCGATGTACCAGGTATATTTGGTTCTTGAACGCGAGTAGGGTTGATCTGGGCAGCGTTCGACTCTATTGGTGCACTCTTTTCACTGCCTGAAACTGATGTGGGTTTGGGCATATTTTCAATCTTACCCTTTTTAAGTTCTTGTTGCATTGGTGTACTTGAGTTGAAGTCGAGCTTTGCAAGTTTGGAAGGTGTGCTCTTGGAAGCGGTGAGTTCCTTTTTGTCCTTGCTGTTCTCCCGCTGGGGGGTTGATCGGCATATACGTAGAAGTTGATTTATTCTGGCATCTCGTTTAGATATTGTTCCATGAAGAGCATAATTCTCAGCAACTAATCTTTCAATTTCACCATCAGCGCTTACTAATTTCAGCTCCAGATGTGAGATTTTATTATTCAGTAGCTCTATCTGTTCTTCAATGTTTTGTCTAATTTGGATAGTACTTTCCGGACAACTTCGGTTAAGTGTTTCGTTGGCTACCAATTGACTCTCATTCATGGTATGACCCGACTCTATCAAAGTTGGAGAAATTGGAAATGCTGCTTGTTTTGGTTTTTCGTGTTGCTTTCTATGCGTTACATTGCTGCTGGAAAGAAGGTGCGTCTTAGCTAAGCAGTACTTGCACTCCCAATTATTTTTCCTTTCCTTGCTCATTAACCTGAATAGTTTCTCAGACATAGAAATTAATACGGTCCAAGTGATAGGTCTTTTTACATAACGAGCAGTTAAGATATTTTAAAAACCCATTTAGAGGCTAAAAATTCCACCCATGCCGGGATTCGAACCCGCGACCTCTGGCTATCCGTGCCAGCGCTCTTTCCAACTGAGCTAATGGGCGACTCACCGGCATCAGTGAAATTTTGAACCTCTTTACACTATTCTCTGTGTTACGTACAGGCAGTGGTTCGAAATTTCACTGATGCCGGTGAGTCGCCCATTAGCTCAGTTGGAAAGAGCGCTGGCACGGATAGCCAGAGGTCGCGGGTTCGCATCCCGGCATGGGTGGAATTTTTAGCCTCTAAGTGGGGTTTTTAAAACTGTCCTCAGCACGGGTTAGTGCATTAAAAATAAAAATAGTATAGTTAAGATATTCTTTGTCTGGAATTTTCGTCTTGCACTTATCGCGTATTGGCGCCATCTTGTGGTGTTTGGCTATGGTATATTTGATGCTTGAGTCTCTTGTTTACTAAAAATATAGACTAGACACCCGTTGCGTATCTCTTCGTAGTGTTAAGTAATAAAAACAAAAACAAAAAAAAATAATACTTCGCATACTTCGAATACTTTGCAAATAGACCGTAGAGCGGTGGCCTAGTGGGTACAGCAATTTACTCGGAAGCGAGAAACCTAGGTTCGATTCACAGTGCGTGCACATACTATTGCCTTTGTTTTCTAATTATATTATTTTTAATGCACTAACCCCTGCTAAGGACAATTTTAAAAACCTAATCCGTAATACAGAGAATATTGTAAAGAGGTTCGAAGTTTCACTGATGCCGGTGAGTCGCCCATTAGCTCAGTTGGAAAAAGCGCTGGCACGGATAGCCAGAGGTCCCGAATCCCGACATGGGTGGAATTTTTAGCCACTGAATTAGGTTTTGGGTTTTAAAAATAGGTTTAATAGGTTTTTAAAATTGGTGCTAACGCCAATTTTAAAAACCTATTTGGAGGATAAAAATTCCACCCATGCCGGGACTCGAACCCGCGACCTCTGGCTAACAGTACCAGCGCTCTCCCGACTAAGCTAGTGGGCGACTATAACGTACAGGCAGTGACATCAAGCTGAAATAATTTGTCTTCTAAGTTATATTGTTATTGCTGTGAAAATTTTTAAACTGTTTCATTAAACAAATGCACAAAATATTCTAAAATTAAATATTCAAAATATTCCATAATTATAAGTTTATAGTGCTTCCAGAGGTTGCTCAATGTAATGACGTATTTTTTAATCATGTTAAAATCTGTTTTTATATTTTATATTTGAATGCTATTGCTTTAAAATAATTGACCAATTTGTTCGCATAGCAGTGGGCTTAAGGGCGGCTTGATAACTTCTGACTGTAAGGCCCGCCACTGTCTTACAATCCTCCACCAACCCGGACCTGGCCCCCGTGGTGGAGTAAGGCCTAACCTTCCTGCGATGCAGGACGATACCCGTGCCCCAGCAGTGGGGACATACAAGGGTTGATATCGAATTGAACAGTTGACATTAGAAATCCTACTAATATCAGAAATGTGAAAGCTTGTGCAAATATATAGACGTTTGGAGTACAGATAGACTAATATCTAGATTGAGATATAGAATGATTTTGAGGATGATGATATGATGAGTGGAGTGGAGTGAAGACCGCAACTCGGCAGACGTAGTGTAGGCTTGATTCTACTAGTTAGTTAGTTAGACCTGAGATTTCCGCACTTAGCCTCATGATTGGGCCATTGTACGTAGTGGAGCTGTCAGTTTACTCCAGCCAGCCTATCTCTTTCCAGAAAGCCAGCAGTGCTCCGATGTCATTGCGGGCTTCCTGAATGGACCCCGGCTTCCCAATGATGGCGGTCCGTTGCTTTTCCACGCCTTCACAGTGAATGGTCACGTGGGCGGGTGTTTCCTCTTCTTTGAGGCATCCCCGGCAAAGCGGGCTGTCGGTTAGACCCATGTTGTAGAGATGTCTGTTCAGTGAGCAGTGGCCTGTTAAGATTGCCACAGTTTTGCGTTGATTCTACTAATGCTTTGTAGTACGATAAATAAAAAAATACTCATGGACATATTACACAGATCTCGTTAGCCCAATAGGTAGCCTTTAGGTATCCAACACAATGTAAATACTAGAAATAAACCTAAACTTTTGTTCCCACTATTTAGGCTGGCACATGTTAATACATCCTTCATGGGGCATTGTATACGCTTCTATGATAAAATCCCTGAAGATATATTAAGCTTGCCTGAATCGCGGTTCAAAAAATATGTTTAGCACACTTTGTGCCAAAAGGGCTACTATAACATAAAGGATTATTTGGATGACAATGAGGCCTGGAATTAAAGCCAGTACAATGCATGAGTTTTATGTTTCATAATAATTGTGTAAGCTATGTTAATTAAGGACTTTGTAAAGACTTAGTTTGGAGTTTTTTGTCCATTTTTTCTCCAAAGTGATCTAGATTTTGAACTGGACAGCTAGTTTGAATTGTAACGTTCATTAAGCCGCAGTTTCGGTGCTACTTCGAATAAAACCTTTTCATTTAATTTCCAATAGTAAGTACATAGTTGTACTTACTTACTTGTTACTTGTGTTACAGACAACTGGATGAACGTGGCGATTTCATTTCATTGCTGCTTTAAGTCTAAACCCGCACCTATCAAACCTTCTAGTCAGCAATGGTACAAAAAAGACGTCACCTGACCCGTCCATTCATCTGTCATACATAGTAGATAGAATATTCTTTATTGTACACAGAAATTACAGTAACAGAAATTATATAAAAATATAGTACAAATGGCAGCCATACTAAAAGCAATTTCTTCCAGGCAACGATACTGTAATGCACTCACAGAATAGAGGCCCTGGTGGGATGACGATCTGCGAAACACTGCAGATGAGATGATGTGGTCATCCTCCTATGAGACATAGGATGATGACTCGTTTGCGAGGCCAGCTTGTACTTTTATATTTTCCTTAGCTTTTGCCCGCAAATCCGTCCGCGTGGACATTGTTTGCAACCCGGTTCAATCCCTTAAATTTAGAATAACGGCGAAACACGTATTCAATCAATTGTGTTGAAGAGATTTGTTTTAAATTTCAAGAAAATTAGACAACATTAGTATTAAGCTCGCCTTTGTACAAATATGCTTATTGTGCAATAAAGAATTTTCTAATCTAATCTAACATTCTTTATACCTCCCATAAAATTTTTGGCAACCCTTTTCGCCCCCTTAGGGGTTGAATTTCAAAAGATTCGGTCTTATCCCTTGTCTACATTATATATAGACTGGGCGTTGATGAGTGAGTCAGTCAGTCACGACTTTGAATTTTATATAGGTATATATAGATAAACGACTGTCATACAGTTAGAAGGAAAGAAAAAAAAAAATTGCTTCCAAGAATAAAGTAGTTGAAACGGTAGCGGGAATCACCAGAATAAACGTGCAACGATAATAGTACCATTTTGATAAATTTCCAATGAAAAAGTTCAAGCGGGTCAAATTCTTGTCGCGATAATAAAATCGGCGATTTTTTTCGCAAAAACTCGCAGACGCACAGTTCAGGAGGTGCAGGCGTGGCGCGCAGACATATCAGGAAAAAAGAGTGTAGAAAAAAACTTTTACTTAACAGTTTTTCAAAAGCATCACTTAATGCCGAAGTGGTTTACGATACTTACGTAAAATGTATCGACTGCTGCCTCTTTTGTGTACCGCTATCGCTTTCGTTAGCGGCGCTGAAAAATATGAAGGTAAGCAATTGTATTTCTTTAGCCTTAAGAATGACGGGTGTGAATCCTACTGATGAGATATCAGCCTTTTGTATGTCCCCATTGCTGGGGCTCGGATCTCTTCCTGCATCGCAAGAAGGTCAGCCCATACTCCACCACGGGGGCCAGGTCCGGGTTGGTGGGTGACTCCTACTATCCTCTTAAAATGATAAATGTAAAAGTTTGTGAAGATATTTGGATTTTTGTTACTCAATCACGCAACGGCTGAACGGAGCTTACATGAAACTTGACGTAGTTCTTCTTCTTCAGGCTATATTATGTAGTCCACTGCTGGAAATAGCCCTCCCCTAATGAGCGCCATAGCGCCCTGTCTTTAGCTTGCCGCATCCGACGTACTTACCGATAGACAAAACTCGGAATTGAGACCCGTGGGGATAATATTTTTTTGTTGCCGTAACATTTGATCAAGCCAAATACTAAGTTATTTATTTGTTGCGCTGCCATGGTAACAAGCATCGCCGTATTAACGGATTCTGCGACGGTGCGGGACATTTCAACAGACAGCTAGAGATACCATATTTTATTTTAAGCAGCAAGGTCCAATCTTCACCCCCAGAACCTGAAGTTAGGCATTATGTTGCTTGTGAAACCACGCAGCACAATTCCACCGAACTGCGATCCCCAACCCGCATGCCCAGCGTGGGGATTATGGGCGTTACCCCCTATGATAGCACCAGGTGGCGCTCTTTAGGGGAGGGCTATGTCCAGCAGTGGACTAGTATAGCCAGACGACGAACCCATGCAGAGGGGCAATATATCAATTGTATTACTTTTATATACATTTGTTGAAATCAATTTGGTCACATTAATTTGAGCGGAAAAAACTCCAAGTTGTTTTGTTGTGACCCGCTCAAGGTTGTTTTTTTCACGCTCATCAGGTGAACAATGCAGCAAAGGAGGTCAAAACGGCGTCTGCAGGCGCTTTTCACGTTGCCAGGCCGCTCAAGATGCCTTTAATAACTACGGAGTGCAGCCTAAGGTAAGGCGCTATTCAACTTTGACAACATTTATCTAAAAACCTATTTAGAGGCTAAAAATTTCACCCATGCCGGGATTCGAACCCGCAACCTCTGGCTATCCGTACCAGCGCTCTACCAATTGAGCCAATGGGCGACTCACGGCATCAGTGAAATTTCGAACCTCTTTACAATATTCTCTGTATTACGTACAGGCAGCGACATCTGACTTAAGCAAATTGCATTACTTACAGCCCCGACTACCTACTTTGCAGTTAGGTTTAACATCGGAACGATATCACTACCACATGATTACACTATTTTTATTTTTAATGCACTAACCCGTGCTAAGGAACAAATTTAAAAACCTATTTAGAGGCTAAAAATTTCACCCATGCCGGGATTCGAACCCGCAACCTCTGGCTATCCGTACCGTAAATAGGTTTTTAAATGTGTTCCTTAGCACGAGTTAGTGCATTAAAAATAAAAATAGTGTAATCATGTGGGTACAGTGATATCGTTCCGATGTTAAACCTAACTGCAAAGTAGGTAGTCTGGGCTGTAAGTAATGCAATTTGCTTAAGTCAGATGTCGCTGCCTGTACGTAATACAGAGAATATTGTAAAGAGGTTCGAAATTTCACTGATGCCGTGAGTCGCCCATTGGCTCAATTGGTAGAGCGCTGGTACGGATAGCCAGAGGTTGCGGGTTCGAATCCCGGCATGGGTGAAATTTTTAGCCTCTAAATAGGTTTTTAAATTGGTTCCTTAGCACGGGTTAGTGCATTAAAAATAAAAATAGTGTAATCATGTGGGTACAGTGATATCGTTCCGATGTTAAACCTAACTGCAAAGTAGGTAGTCGGGGCTGTAAGTAATGCAATTTGCTTAAGTCAGATGTCGCTGCCTGTACGTAATACAGAGAATATTGTAAAGAGGTTCGAAATTTCACTGATGCCGTGAGTCGCCCATTGGCTCAATTGGTAGAGCGCTGGTACGGATAGCCAGAGGTTGCGGGTTCGAATCCCGGCATGGGTGAAATTTTTAGCCTCTAAATAGGTTTTTAAATTTGTTCCTTAGCACGGGTTAGTGCATTAAAAATAAAAATAGTGTAACATTTATCTAGATTTTGTTTTTGACACCGCGTTTACTATTAGTACAATGTAAACGATTAGCCGTTCATGATTGAAAACGTGTCAGAGATTTTGAAATGTACATGTAATTAATCTTGTAGCGTTCATTTAGTAACAGTTTGAGTGTTATTTTCTATGAAATCACATCAAAATTAAAAAATGTTTTATTTAAAGTAACACAGAAACTGCAAAGGTTACATTTCAAAATCATTGAACGGTAAAATACTTACAAATACGAGGTGAAGGAAAGGCCCCAAAATTGATCATGTGGCACTCCCATCTTAACCTCTGACACTGACAATTTTATTTCGCGCATGGTCTATGACCGAGCGTGTCTAAGCTAAATAGTTTCGTCGAGCCTGGACGAAAGCCAGTGAAATGTAAATAAAATATAATGATGCGTATGAAGATAAGATAAGATAAAAATATTCTTTATTGTTATACTATTTTTATTTTTAATGCACTAACCCGTGCTAAGGACAAATTTAAAAACCAATTTAGAGGCTAAAAATTTCACCCATGCCGGGATTCGAACCCGCAACCTCTGGCTATCCGTACCAGCGCTCTACCAATTGAGCCAATGGGCGACTCACGAAATTTTTAGCCTCTAAATTGGTTTTTAAATATTCTTTATTGTACACTGGAAAAACAACAAATACAAAACAATTGCAAATATACATAGTACGATTGGCGGCCTTATTGCTAAAAGCAATTTCTTACAGACAACCTTACGATGGAAAGTTGCTGAAGGAAATTAGAAAGTTGTCCAGTTATTGAGTGAAAGCTGAGTCCGTTCGTTTTCACCTGTTTTTATCACAAACATGTCGATGAAAGAAAACTTATTATTTATTACTGTTGTAGTGGTAATTTTTTTTCTCATTTCCACTTCTATAAAGGGATGTTTCCAGTAAAAAACCAAGTAGTTCCCAAGAACTCTCTAGATGGCGCTGAACTAACTATGTTAGTGGTCTTTCTTTCCGATAAAGCTTATTTCCTTGTTGATATTTCAAAACACAGAAGCGTAAGACTGTGAAACTCTTTTGAAATTATATAAAATGATTTTTTTTTTATCATATTTTCCGAGCTCTTCCGTGCCTCGCAAGGCACGTTAAGCCTTTGGTGCCGGCTGAAATGTAATTGCAGCCATCTCAGAGGCATTATGGGTGGTTTAATAACTTGTGACAGAACGGCTCGCCACTGTCTCACAATCCTCCACCAACCCGGACTTGGTCCCCGTGGTAGAGAGTGACCTAACCTTCTTCTAAGAGATTCATGCTCCAGAAGTGGGGATTTACAAGGGTTGTTATCTATGTACCTACTAAATGCTGTCTTATTTTTCAGACGTGCTCCTGGTCTGGAAATGAACAAATAGTGTGCTGCTTCGGTGCCGATTTGATCAAAAGTCAAAGGTAACCTATTCATCTCGCTTCTGAGGAAGACTGCTTGTGTTTTTCTAGTTTTGCACGACTCTGGATGGGGAAGTGAATGGGGAAGAACGCTTGAAGAGCCGACTTCAGACCGCTTCTCATGGAGTCATTTCCATTAGTTTTTTCGTTTCATTTATTTAGGTAGGTTGGTTTTTAGTTACAAACGACTGGCCGGATTGAAATGAAAATTTGTCTATACATTAAGAGGACTCAAATTGAAGTTCGATCGTACTTACAACTGAGGATCACGCTAATACTATGAACGCGAACGTTTGTGAGTGTGCTGCTGTGAGCTGTTCCACGGATAGTCATGAACCCGCACATCACTATGGCTGGTTTTAGTGTCACGCGGACTGTCAGTACGGATTGCTCCGCGCGGACCGATAAGCTCTAGGAGCGTTTTAGAGTAATGCGGACGGGTCCGTACGGGCGACCATCCGCACGGACAGTTCCGCAGCCGTCGCGTCGTGCCGCGGAGCTATCCGCGCGGACCGCTGCTCGCGCACCTTTCTGCTACTCTACTTGCAGTGCGTTTTAGTATCGTGCGGAGTGCACGCGTCAGCGCAGTACAACAACGGCGAGTCGTGAATATCGCATTGTTGATTTATTTTTTTGTTGATTGATGTTTGTAATAAATCAATGTTGATTTATTTATCGTTTGAGGAAATGTTTGTGGGATGCCTCTGATCCACAATACAAAAACAAAGACGCGAGGAATAAAGCTTGGGATGACGTTGCTGACGGCTTTCTGCTCTATTAAAGGGTGAACATGGAGTCTCCTTCTTTGCTTTAATTTTTTTTTGTGTAAAAAAAAAATGGCCTTTTTGCATTTACTTAATGAGATGATTTATATAGCGTCCAGTGGTATCTTCACTCACACTAGATGGGTGAAGAGACCACTCCGACGCTGTAGTGCCTGGGGCATGGTTTTATAGATGGTGTAGGCTTGCCCGGCACCTAAACCATCCTGACAGCTTAGTCGGCCTAGCCCACAGGAAAGACTAATCAATACGTGGGGACTTGTGTAAAGGCCAATGACCAATAACACCCGCCACAGTGGATCCATTGCGCGCGTCTGTACACCGCGGCGGTCAGGACGAAACTAAAACGACATACGCGCGCGGGCGATCAATACGGATTGGTCCGCGCGGAGCAATCCGTACTGACAGTCTGCGTGACACTAAAACCAGCCTTATATGTGGTGTACGGATTCACGACTATCTGCGCAACAGCATTGTGCATCGCACTTTATCTCAAGATGAAAAGAAGGTGCATCTGGAATCATGTAACACCTCTAGAGACAACCGCAGGACCTACCATTGAGATTGAAATGCAACAGATTGCGATACAAGCAGAGGCAACAGAGCCACAGGAGGCTAAGCCTAGAACCACCAAGGTAGACAGCTCATCGTCGCCCATTGTGTTTAGTGATGAGTGATAACTGATAACTTACATTAGTATGTTACAAGTATCTTCTCTTCTTCTATCTATAATATAAAAATGAATTCCCGAATGTGTTGGTAAGCGCAAATCTCGGGAGCAGCTGAACCGATTTCACTAATTCTTTTTTTTGAATATTCTTTGAAGTACGAGAATAGTTCTTACGGAGAGAAAAATTAAAAAAATAAAGAATCATCTGTTAGGCTGTACGAAGTTCGCTGGGTCAGCTAGTATTTTATACAAAAATAGTTTAATACATAATTGCTTTAATTGTTAATTTCATTTCTTTTTCATTGGCAGCATGAACAAGCAAACTGGATGCTGTGTGGTGCCGGCCTAGAGAATAGCACTAACCCAATTCTTCCCGCGGGTGTCGTAAAAAGCGACTAAGGGGCACAAACCGGGGTGTGGGTAGCAGCGCCCCCTTCAGTACAATTCCACCGAACTGCGATCCCCAACCCGCATGCCCAGCGTGGGGATTATGGGTATTAATGTCCTATGACAGCAAAACGTGGTGCTCTTTAAAAAAAAATGTATATTCTATAAAAAGGTACATGCAATTTTACAACAATCGTTTCCGCCAAACTAAATGATAGTTTGTTGGCAGACTTACTCTCACTTTAAAAGTACGTTACGTAAACTACCTAACAAATTACTTAAATTAAGTTTACTTAAAAAAGTAAAACAAGATACTTCACATAGGGTCAATTCGTGGTACTGGTTACAAACTGGTCCATCAATTCAGAAGCTACACACTTTTTATAAAGGTTTTTACTGGCATATTGTGAGGATCTTAGTTCCACTGACATTTCATTTAAAGGGGAGGGCTATGTCCAGAAGTGGACTAGTATAGCCTGACGACGATGACAAGCAAACTCGCAAAGAACCAAACGTTTAAGTTTGTGTGGGAATTGCTCCGTGAGGAAGACCAATTAACCTGTCGTGGACTGTATGGGTAGTCTTGAAGAAAATTCGGGGTTCTTGATGTGCGTTTATTCTGAGCGGTGGTAGCGGAGCGGTGTAGAAGTCCGTCTTCTCAATCGGGAGGTCGTGGGTTCGAACCCCGGCATGTACCAATGACTTTGTTTTCTAAGTTTTGTACATTTGTGAAATTAAAGTAGCAGACATCGTAAGGAAACCCTAGTGTCTGAGGTGTAGCGTACCTCAGCGCTTGCTACGTACAATGGCCCGACTATGAGGCTAAGTGCGGAAATCTTAGGTCTAACTATGTGTTTATTCTGTCACGGTTCCGTAGTGAATTCCAATTCTCATAGATTTGTATTAAAGGTAATGAGGGCGGTGCATTAACTAACCGCATGGTGCTTGTGGGATTTTTGGCGGAAACTATCAAAGTAATCACGTTTTAATGCTATTATGGATTTCTGCAAAGTAACGCTTGATTCTATACAATATCTAATAATTTTTATCACATTTCTGTTTTATTATTGTAGAACTACATCGACGACGACTGAGTACGACCCAGTAATTGAAGAAGATGATGAACCTGTCTGTCCGGCGATCCCGGCCAACGTCACCGCACCGAAGACAGGCAGGAAAGCTTGGGACAGTAAGTTGTGAAATTGTGAGAAAAAAATTGGCCTGTCGGAAGTGCCGTGACGTACCTCGTCCCTTGGACGTGCCTCAGACGTGCCTTGATCGTGCCTCGGACGTGCCTTGGTCGTGCCTCGGACGTGCCTTGCGAGGCACGGAAGCGCTCGGAAAAAATGCCACGATACTTTCCGTGATCCACGACCGTCCCGTGACTACCGCAAACGGATTTTTTGACAGCCAAAATTTTAAAAACCTATTTAGAGGCTAAACATTCCACCCATACCAGGATTCGAACCCGCGACATCTGGCTATCCGTGCCAGGTTTATAAATAGGTATTTAAAATTGTCAAGTTTATCAAAATTGTTAAAAATTGTTTTTAGCCACTAAATAGTGGCTAAAAATTCCACCTATGCCGGGACTCGAACCCGCGACCGCTGCACGGGTTAGTGCAATAAAAAGAATATAATCATGTGGGTACAGCGATATCATTCCGAAACCATAAAACCGAAGGTCTCGGGTTCGATCCCCGGCTGGGTCAAAAAGGAAACTAACTTTTCTAGTTTGCCTCGGGTCTTGGATGTTATCTATGTATTTATTGTATTAAATCTATCGTCGAGTTAGCACCTATAACACAAGTCATTTAGTTGTACTTAGTATAGGGTTAACGAGATCTGTGTAATATGTCCATGAATACTTATTTATTATTTATTTATTTAATTATTTTCCACAATAAACAGCGGGTAACACTGCGGGGCACAGCTACTAACTTATAATTATAGTACTTAAAATTATAAGTACGCATATTTTTGCCATCATCGTTGCGAAGCACGAATGCGCCCGGAAAATAACGACAGACAATATAACTAGCCAAATTTCATAGTTCTACTGTACGCCAACTGCATGTATACGGATGTATGAGCATCGCTGCCGGCTGTCATGTAATGGCAGTCGTTGAGCCGTGTCAGAGGCCTTACGGGCGGCTTGATATCTTCTGACAGTTAGACCCGCCACTGTCTTACAACCCTCCACCAACCCGGACTTGGCCACCTTGGTGGAGTATGGCCTAACCTTCCTGCGAGCTGGAAGAGACCCGTGCCCCAGTAGTGGGGACATACAAGGGTTGATATCGACGATGAGCATCTTGACGAGTCATAAAAATATTATATAGATTCGTGGCTATCGTCTGAACATGCCCCTTATCTTTCCAACAGAATGCATTGAGTACCAGGACAGCTTCGTATACCCCTGCAGGCGGTTAGCACTTAGTGGTGGACTATCACGCGCAAACCTCTGTCGCCATGTAACAGACGCCCTCATCTTGGGCGGTGAAGATGCGAGACAAAATGAATTTCCTCACATGGTAAGTACGAGTAAATTAACTAACTATGGAGTTTAATAATGAAGACATTGTAGACTTTTAGTCCGGATCTACTTACGGGTGTTGTTATAATCGGAAGAGTCCGACCAGGTCTGCGAATCGGAGCGAAACCTGGTCGGAATCTTCCGATATAACAACACCCGTAAGTAGATCCGGACTAAAAGTCTACAATATGTCGTGATTACGAAAGTTTTAGTTCAAAAATGAAGACCTTCATTCACTAGATCACAAATATATTATTGATAGTTGCAGAACACTATTGCACAACCAGAAAAAAATTGTTACGACTATTTTTCTATCAAATTAAAACAAAAATCGATGTTGATTATGTCCTTGTATCGTCCCTCGTGGGGACGGGAGTGGTGAGAAGTTTAAGCTATACTCCACCATGGGGGCAATGTCAGGTTTGGTGGAGGATTGTAAGACAGTAGCGGGCCTTACAGCCTTACTGTCAAAAGTTCTTAAGCCGCCCATAAGGCCTCAGACATGAATTATCGACTGCCATTACATGACACCCGGTACCAACGACTTAACATGCTTTACCATGGAAGCAAAAAATCTATAAAAGGTTTTATTCAAAATGGCGCAGAAACAGGTGCTTAATGAACATTACAAGTGAAACTGCGAATCAATTTCAAAATCTAGATCACTTTAAAGAAAAAATGGGCAAAATAACTCCAAAATTAGTCTTATCAAAGTCCTTAATTAACAGAGTTTACATAATTTATTATGCTACACAGAACTCATGCAATGTACTGGCTTTTTCCAGTCATCATAGTCATCTAAATAATTATTTATTTTACAGTAGCCCTTTTGGCACAAAGTGTGCTTTATACATTTTATGAACCGCGTTTTTAGGCCGCGGCGGTTTTTGGCGGATGTTGATAGGTTCTACAAATGAAATAAAATGAACTTATACCATAATTGGAAGAGGATATAAAAATCTATGGTGGTAGTTAGCCAGGGTCGGCTAGGTCTACCTCACGATGGGCTGGTTGAGAGAGCGGAATGGGAGGTGAAGTGAATGGACTTACTTGGTGATGGTGGATGATGGCTCGCTTTAGCTGTTGGGCAGATGATGAGCGGTGATGGATGAGCTGATGCGTCCAGCGCACGGAGAACACTCCTGCACTGTTCACTTATAGTCTAATATTGTCAATTATATTGTTCATTGAGCTGATAAAGTTTCTTGGTCACCAATATGTCTATCACTTCACGAGAATTCGAGCACTTATCACGCGCGTATGTCACAGTGCGAATGTGTGTGCAGATGGCTGGAAAAATTAATAACGAGCGAGCGGCACGAGCGACGGCACCGGAGCGACCAGAATAATGAACAATGAGTGACCACAGATTCATGATTACGTCGCGCGATCGATTCTCGCGCGAACATCCTGGGGGGCCGGCCCAAATCCTCCATCTCCAATGGCTATTGGGAGCCTGGCAATCTTGAGGACCGGTCGTCTAAGGGTCCCTGTTCTGGTATCCAGGTCCACTACTCTTACAACGCCATCCTTTCCAGGTAGGAGGCGAGTGATTCTTCCTCTCTTCCAGTGCAGAGGCGGTATGTTATCTTCCATGATGAGGACGAGCTCGCCGATTTGAGGAGGGGAAGAAGGAGAGATCCATTTGGAGCGGGTTTGGAGAGTATGGAGGTAGGATTTGGTCCATAGAGCCCAAAAGCGCTGAGAAAGTGCTTGAATGAGTTGAAAACGTTTAAGGGCTGAGAGAGACCTATCATCAAATGAAGTCTCGGGAAGAGCTGAAAGAGGACGGCCAATTATGAAGTGGCCTGCCGTCAAAGTCAGAATCTGTGGGATCTGAAGAGAGCGGGCAGAGAGGCCGAGAGTTCAGCACAGCCTCGATTCGTGTCAATAATGTAGCAAACTCCTCAAACGTGAGGTGTTGCTCACCAACTACGCGATAAAGCAGTTGTTTTGTAGATCTGACTGCTGTTTCATGTAGACCACCGAACCACGGTCCGGTAGGTGGATTTAATAACCAAGTTATGTGCTGATTGCTAAGCTTTATCTGTGATTGCATCATCGTTGGAAGCTAGGAAATTCTGTATTGCAACGAGCTGATTCCTAGCGCCTACAAAATTAGTACCGCAGTCTGAGCGTATGAAAACGGGAATACCGCGACGCGAAATAAATCTCTGTAATGTCGCGAGAAAGGCATCAGTGCTGAGCGACGAGACTGATTCCAAGTGAACCGCCTTTGTTGAGAGACACACAAATATACAAAAAAACGCTTTCAAGAGTTTGGCATTTCGTAATGTGCTGGATTTGACGAGAAACAATCCTGCGAAATCTATTGATACCTGACTAAATACTGGTTGAGGTGTAACTCGATCTATGGGCAGATCGGCCATTACCGGTGCCTTAGACTGTGGGCGACATCAGAAACAAGTAATACATTTGAAAACGCGATGTCTGATAACGCGACGTGCTGATAATATCCAGAACTGCTGGCGGAGTATTGCGTGTAAAGTGTCTGTGCCAGGATGGCAGTGTATTTTGTGGTAGTGATCTATAATGAGGTGTACGAGAGGACTCGAACTAGGCAGAATGAGCGGATGTTGAGCGTCATACCTAATAGCAGCATTGGAGAGTCAACATCCAACTCTTAAGAGTTCATCTTTTATGAAGTGTGAGAGACGTTGGAGTCGAACTGCGCATATTTTATTAGTTTGCAAGCGATGAATATCCTCTGCAAATTCATTGTGCTGAACAGAGCGGATCCAAGAGAGCAGAGCGTCTCTGCGCTCGTTAGCAGTTAGGGGACCTAAACGTCGTGCAGTTTTAGGGTGCTGACAATTAAATTGAAAGCGTTTAAGACAAGCTGTTACTCCAACGAGCTTGTCGAGTGAGCTGAAACGAGTGAGCAGATCAGTGTCCACATCAGGGACTGCTATATGGGCTTGTACTTTCTTGGGCTTAAGGCCAGGAATAGCATGATGACCCAGAGCTGGTGGCATCTGGGGACATGTTTCAGGAGACTCCTTGAGCCATACTGGTGACCACCAAAGATGATGAGTCAACAGTGATTGTGCGGAAATACCTCTGCTTGCACAGTCTGCAGGGTTGAGATGTGTTGGAACGTGTCTCCATGTTATTTTAAATGGGGTTGAGTTTATTTTAACTACTCGATTAGATTCGAAGACCTGTAGTCGATGTGGAGGCGTATTAAGCCATGCGAGTACTATTGTGCTGTAGGTCCAGCAAATATATTGAGTTATAGGTATACGTGCCGAAAGCTGGGCAGAAACACGAATTATGAGTTGTGTGAGTAGGTTAGCAGCTGAGAGTTCTAGCTTGGGCATTGTGAGCCGATTTTTAATGGGTGCTACCTTTGACTTGGCCACGATGAGATGTACGTTAGCGCGTCCATCGGCCTTCACCTCGTGAATACATATGACGGCTGCAAAGCCGGTTACTGAGGCGTCTGCGAACCCGTGAAGCGAGTAAGCAGAGCTGAGTTTATCTGGGCTACGGATGTGTCTGGGAATATGGAGGTGTGAGAGCTGAGGGAGATCTTCGGCGATCTCCAGCCATTGATTCTGTATATAATCAGGTGTGGGATCGTCCCATCCTAGTTTGAGAAGCCACAGCTTCTGAACGAGAATCTTTGCTCAAATAATGACCGGTGTCACCCAACCGTTGGGGTCATAAAGAGACGCTACTGCGCTGAGTATCGTTCTCTTTGTAATGTGAGTTATAGGTGAGAGAGAGGTTCGATACGTAAATTCATCAGATTGTGGAATCCACTGCACACCGAGCACTTTAATAGCGTTAAGGTCTGGGCTGACATCAAAATTCTTGGGCATGTCACATTGGTCTTCTGGGAATCGTTCAAGTAGTACTGGGGAATTAGAGGTCCATTTACTGAGCTGAAAACCTCCCAAAGCTAATAATTCTATCAGCTCGGTTTGAAGTGCTTGAGCGGATTCTATTGAGTCGTGACCACACAGAATATCATCGACGAATATGGAGTCACGTATAACTTTAGCAGCTGCAGGATAGCTATGACCTTCATCATCAGCTAATTTTAAGAGTGTGCGGATAGCATGATATGGACTTGAACGTAAACCATACGTGACAGTATTTAAAGCGTATGTGAGTAAGGGCTGATCTGGTGATGATCTCCAGAGATTGAGCTGAAAGCTTCTGTGATCTGGGTGAATGAGAATGTTCCTAAACATCATGCGTATATCAGTGCTGAACACCACAGGATGGGTTCTAAAATTCATTATTATGTCAACAATATCCTGTTGAAGGGCTGGACTAGTGTGGAGACAGTCATTAAGGCTGACGCCATTTGAACTCTTGCAGCTGCCGTCAAAAACTGTGCGGAGTTTTTCCGTTCCGGACTTAAAGATGCCATGGTGAGGAATATAGAAATGAGGCTTATGAGTAAAAGTATTGGGATGACATAGAGACATGTGACCTAAATTAATATATTCTGCCATAAAATCATTGTATTTTGCGCGGAGGGGCGCATCTGATTGGAGCTTCTTTCTAAATTAAGGAATCTACGTAATGCAATAGCGTGAGTGTTACCGAGTTCTGGAGCGTTGGTCAGAAATGGCAGAGTGACCATGTAGCGACCTGAAGTGTCACGAGTGGTAGTTGTGCTGAATATTTCCTCACACTGATCTTCCAAAGGACTAGTGAGTTTGTTTAGTCGGGCGTGGGGTTCTTCGGTTTCCCAGAACCTTTCAATACTTTTGAGAATCTCGTGTGCAGATATGTCAGTTTCCGACTGGGAGTTGATAACGTGAGCTGAGTTACACTGGTTTGTCGGTGTTGCATATAAGTCCTCAATGGGGCATATCAATGCAAAGTCAAAAATCGTGCCGAAGGCTATGCTCCCCCGGGCCTAACGAGACCTTAGTCCCGTCCAGAACTTGGCCAAGAACGTCTGAACCTAACAAAAGATCGATAGGAGCTGGTATATTGTATTCCGATCTGCCAAGGGACTCAGTGGTTGCTTACTCAACCGTGCAATGTGTGGGACCCTTTATAGAGGTAGATAACCGGTAATTTTTTTTAAAACATGTGCAGTAGCCGTAATCGTAGGCATGTCACGATGTGTAGGTCGGCACACAATTGTGATTGTTGATTTTGATTCCTGAGTTGGTTGCCTACTCCGGCGATTTTTAGTGTTGTTGAATTTGGCGGTAAATTTAAATTTCGAGCCATGCGCTGAGTTATCAGTGTTAGCATGCTACCGCAATCTAACAGGGCTCGTGCTGTGTGATATTGACCATGCACGTCTGCTATTTTTAGTGAAACGGTAGGCAATAAAATCGGTGAATTAGTTACGTGCTCTTCAGGTTGTGCGGAATTATAACAGTACCTAATGATTTACTGTTGAAGCTGAATTCGCGGAGTGAGCTTGTGATGTGTGTGTATTTGAGCTGTGTGTGTGAGCTGAGTGTGTGTGGGCTGAATGTGTGTGAACTGAATGTGTTTGTGTGTGCTGATTTTCTTCATTTTCTTCGTTGTGCTCTGTTATTGTAGGTAGTCATGGTTGGCCACCTGCCCTAGGCCTACAGGGGGAGCGTGAGTTATTGGGCGGGTTGTTTTGGGGCGAAGGGGTCACTTGTAATGCGTGAGCCGAAAAGTGTTGATTGTCATGAGGTTGGCGCTGCCTGGGTTGCTCTCGCAGATGAGGAAGGAGTAGATGAGCGGATGTATGAGTGGGGGATGGAGCGTTGGGGCGATGAAGAGATGTGTGGTGTCTGGCGTTTCCACACTCTTTGCAGGTACGTGTGGACTTGCACTCATTTTCATAATGGGGGCCCAGACAGCGTCGACAGCGGTTGCGGGCCTGAATGAAGTCCCAACGGCCTTGGATCGGTTGGTAGTTGTACTGTGGGCAGGCGATGAGCTTGTGGCTTCTATCTCTACAGTATGGGCAGGGCATGTGATTAGAGACGTTAGTCTGATGAGCTGACTGGACCGAGTAAACGGGGATGTGGAGCGGTACGTTGGCCGACTCCTAACCGGGGCCACGGGGCGAAATTCTTGGTGCATGGGCTGACAAGGCGAGCCTCAGGGAGAAGTAACAGGAATATGAGTGCGATATGGGGCAGGCTGTGGCGATTGCTGCCTAGATTGTGGGTGAGCTGGATTAGACCACTTGGTCTCGACACAACGTGCGTGGTCATCTAGGAAACTGATAAGATTTTTAAGTGTGGGCAGAGTTTGGCGCGATCCGTATTTACGCTCAAAGAGGGTTCGGAGCTCACCTTTAAGTTTTCGTACCACTATGGACACGAAAACGAAGTCACAATCTTTCATAGGCAGGTCTAGGTTGTTGAGTGCACATTGAGCGGAGCCATAAAGAGCGTGCGGATGTCTGAGCGTGCATGATTATGAAGTAGCCCCAGGATAATGTCTACTAAGCGGTCGATCAATACGCGACGATTTTCGTAGCGCCGGGTGAGAATATCCATGGCCACGGCAAAATTCTCGCTGGTGAGCTGAAGATGGGACACCAAACTGCTTGCCTCGCCTGATGGGCACGAGAGCAAGTAGTGGAGCTTGACAGCATCCAAAACGGTGGCCATGTCATCGGTGAGGCTTTTGAAAATGGCTATAAAGGAAGGCCAGTCTTCAACCTTTGAGCTGAATTTGGTAGCGCAATTTTGGGCAGATCTGTTGCAGGCGTGGCTGAGGTGGAGGGGTGAGACGTCTGCGGGAGGGCTGAGGCCACGCTTAGCTTTTCGAACGCGACTAAAATGTCGTTGTAGTCGGCAATTGCGCTTTCGTATTTGCCCGTGTAGGCGGCTTCTGTTTCATCAGAGAGGTCTTCGTCGTCTAGAACTTCGTGGTAGACGTCCTCCAATTTACTTTTATGCTCTTCGAGCTTTGTGTACCTAGCAGTGAAGTCGGCCAAACAATACTGCTTTGCGTCCTTGGCGAGCACCGCCACAGAAATTTCCTTAAGCAGAAGGATGGCTTTTGATGCCTCACGGAAAATGGCTGATTGAGATTTGGTAGGCATGGTGTATGAGTATGAGTATGTGTGAGTTTGCAATAAACAGAGAAGAAATGTTAAAAGTTGTACTCTATGAAACCAACAAACCGGGTCAATACGCTTGGGCTGATACGTGAAGGTACTAGACAAAATGGATATTTGGCCTGAAATATATATGTATTTAAATTTAAACAATGTGGTTAAGTTTTGGTAATGGAGCTGAAATATATAGTAAGAGGAGAAAAAAATATTTTTTTTTGAACCTACTTGTATAGTGTAACTTTACTTAAATGAGCACCCTGTATTTGTGAAGGCAGCAAATGGCAAAGAGAAAGAGACAGAAACAAAACATTTTTTTTTTTACACCCCGTATAATATAACCTTGCTGAAATGAATAGCCTGTATGTATAAAGGCAGCAGATAAATAAGAGAAGGAAAAAAATTTGAAAAAAAAAAATGGGACACCCTATATAATGGCACCTAATCGAGCAGCCTGTACACATACAATGTTACAAGGCAATGAGACACTTTTTTTTTTTTTTAGTAATTGAAAACTAATGGGACAAGTGTATTTTGTAACACCGTGTATATATTGATCTGAGTTAAAGGAACCGTCTGATGGGATGAAGAGAGTAAAAAAAAATTAAACAAAGAAAAATAAAGTGAATGAAATATTTTTCACCCTGTATGTATTGAGCTGAGTTGTAGAAGCCGAGTTATGGGCTGAAAGAGAGAGAGAATAAAAAAAACAAATTAAACTAAAAAAAGTGAATGAAATATTTTCCACCCTGTATGTAGCTGAGTTGTAGGAACTGTGTGATGTGCCGAAGAGAGAGAGAGAGATAAAATTAAACACAAAAAAAAAAATAATGTGGATAAAAAATTTGTCACTGTGTATGATTGAGTTTATGTGAGGAGACAACTGAGTAATAAACAAAAAAATTAAGCTCCTTGTGTAATTATGTTTACAAGTGCAATAGGAATGACATGTAATGAGAATAATACGCCAGCATAGAATATTCAACAAAATGAATATATAAATTTATGTTTCAATTTTTCAATGACACCAAAAGTCTAATTTAGTACTTATTGATGTACTGATAACTAAATTTCCGAACGTCTCGTAAAACCACTGATTTTATTGTGCGGAACCTATGTAAATAGGTGCGTAACCCTAACGAATATTATTGCGAGGAGTATGAGGACTTCGGCCCTTGTTGTTAACTTCACAAACTTTTAAAATGTATCACGTCATGGAATGTTAGAAGTAGGAACTAGTATTTTTTATCAACAGACTTCAAGACTGCCAAACCCTTTACTTTGAAATGAATAAATGACTTACGGAGGACTAAACAATAGCAAGTAAGTACGTCCGTAACCGAAAAGAAGTTATTCTATTCGGAGATATTATTTGAGCTGAAAATTAACATGGAATAATGAATGCATTCACACAAAACGTAACAAACACAAACAATTAGCACTTATGGATGTAAGTACCTAAGTACTAACACATTTATAGGTAGGTAACCGTAGTACGTAGCAACACGAAATACACGAATCGAAGCTATAAATAGGTACCCACGCCGAGCTCTCGACGTTTCTGGGATGTTCTAGTCATCATCGTCATCGTCAGGCTATACTAGTCCACTGCCGGACATAGCCCTCCCCTAATGAGCGCCATGGCGCCCTGTCTTCAGTTTGCCGCATCCAGCATCTGCCTGCAGTTTTTCGCAGATCGTCATCCCACCTAGTCGGAGGGCGTCCCACACTACGTTTGCCGAGTCGCGGTCTCCACTCAAGGACACGGATGTTCTAGTACTATGAACTTTTTCACAAACTACCTACTTATTTTTATTTATATGGATTTGAGCAGAAATAATAGTTTTAAGTACTTTAGACTTATTTTATGGAACTATTGACTATGGGCAGAGATTCACTTAATAGCTTACTTGGGCTGAGATGAAAATAACTAGGTCTGGGACCTTGTTTACGTAATTATAAGGAACTTTTTAACTTGTAATTGGACAATGGAATTTACGTACTTATGCGTAACAATTGGTATATATTTTAACGGGAACGGGCAGAAAATATGACAAGTGGATGTATGATGGGTTGCCGGTTCAATTAACGGCTCGAAGACCAAAAATGATAACTAGTGGACTGTATGATAGGTAGCCGGTTCAATTAACGGCTCGAAGACCAAAAATGGTAATTAGCCAGTGTCGGCTAGGTCTACCTCACGATGGGCTGGTTGAGAGAGCGGAATGGGAGGTGAAGTGAATGGACTTACTTGGTGATGGTGGATGATGGCTCGCTTTAGCTGTTGGGCAGATGATGAGCGGTGATGGATGAGCTGATGCGTCCAGCGCACGGAGAACACTCCTGCACTGTTCACTTATAGTCTAATATTGTCAATATATTGTTCTTTGAGCTGATAAAGTTTCTTGGTCACCAAAATGTCTATCACTTCACGAGAATTCGAGGACTTATCACGCGCGTATGTCACAGTGCGAATGTGTGTGCAGATGGCTGGAAAAATTAATAACGAGCGAGCGGCACGAGCGACGGCACCGGAGCGACCAGAATAATGAATGAGTGACCACAGATTCATGATTACGTCGCGCGATCGATTCTCGCGCGAACATATGGTATAATAAATATTTATGACGCGTCGATATGAACTATTTAATTTCATTTCATTGTAGGTCCTGCTCGGTTACATACCATCGGGTCAGAAGAGTGCATCAGGCATCGTATGGCAGTGCGCGGGAACCATCCTCAGTGAGAGATATGTACTGACGGCCGGCCATTGCACCTCACACAGGGAATAGTAAGATTAGCCTCTTCGTAAAGAAGGCCCGCCACTTACTTACAATCCTCCACAAACCCGGACTTGGCCGCCGTGGTGGAGTTTGACCCACCTATATAATATTACCTATGTAGCAATAATATATTGTATTATCAACCATTTCTATGTTCCCACGACTGGGCATCGCAGACAAGTTAGGCCATACTCCACCACGGGGGCAACTCGTTGGTGGAGGATTGTAGCCAGTGGCGGGCCTTACTGCCAGAAGTTATTCCTCAGCCCATAAGGCCTCTGACATGGCTTAACGACTGCCAGTAAATTACCGCCGGCACAAACGGCTTAGCGTGTCTTGTGAAGCACGGAAGCTCTCGGAAGAGATGCCACTAGCGGTATTCTCGGGACGCTAACCCATCCTGCACCTGACCGTGCCTTTCGTTACTTAACTCAAGTGATCGATTTCAATCACTCGGTCCGACTAGGCCACGAGCGCTTCATTTACGCTTAGTTTACGCATAACACTTTGTGTCTGCCTTCCAGTGTTGAGGCTTCTTTTGTTTTACAGCAACACAGTGAGGCTAGTCCGCACTGGGGTCCTTGATAGGACAACTCCCCACAAGAGGCATCAGGCGTATTGGGTGAGCGAGGTCATAAAGCATCCAGAGTATAAGCCTCCAGCCGTGTACAACGACATCGCCTTGCTGAAGACACGTACAGCGTACGTAATCATCAGCCATTAGACGCCCATTGCAGGACATATGACTCCCTCATAGTTTTCCAAGCTTCACGGTCTTGTGCCACCCGCATCCAGCGACTCCCCCGTGTTAAGGACAATTTTAAAAACCTATTTAGAGGCTAAAAATTCCACCCATGACGGGACCCGAACCCGCGACCTCTGGCTAACCGTGCCAGCGCTCTCCCAACTGGGCTGATGGGCGACTAGTTTAGTGCATTAAAAATAATATAATCATCTGGGTACAGCGATATCATTCCGATGTAAACGCTAACTGCAAAGTAAGGTGCTCGGGGCTGCAAGTGATGCAAAGTTACTTCAGCCACATGTTGCTGCCTATATGTAATACAGAGAGTATTGAAAAGAGGTTCGAAATTTCACTGATGCCGGGAAGTCGCCCATTGGCAGAGCGCTGGCACGGTTAGCGGGTTCGAGGCCCGGCATGGGTGGAATTTTTAGCCTTTAAATAGGTTTTTTAACACAACACTAGTTATGTCAGTTAATCAAAATAAAATAAGCATACCTTAGCGTAAGCTTGGTATCCCATTAAGGTCAGGACTGAGTAGGCTAGTCCAACCTCTTGTGGCCTGATCGTCCGTACAGATTTACTTTTCTACATCACCTTTGCCTTCACAGAATGAAGCTGGACTCCTCCGTTGTACCGGCCTGTCTGGACGTGGGGACAGGTGTAGATAATTACAGGGCTCTCGTCACCGGCTGGGGCCAGACCGCAGAGAATGGCAAGAATGCTGACAGGCTCCAGAAGGTTTATTTTTTATATAGCTTAAACATCCCACTGCATGGTACCGGCCTTTCCTTAGGGCGATTGTGCACTGCAAGGAATTTTACTGTCCGAACATCCGACTTTTTACGGTCCGAAGCGGCATGAAAAAAACGGATGATTGGCTTGTGCAATAGTCCGTCTTTACTCGGATGATACGCCTCAGTTTAGGGCAGTCTGGCGAAACTTCAAAAGAAAAAAGCAATGTACGAAACGCCCGTAAATTTTAATGGCGGTACAACCTGACTACAACCCGACTATGTTAGGAAGTTACCGTGACTTTTTCCGAGCGCTTCCGTGCTTTGCAAGGCACGATAAGCCGTTGGTGCCAGCTGTCATGTAATGGCAGTCGTTAAGGCATGCCAAAGGGCTTATGGGCGTCTTGATAACTTTTGACAGAAAGGCCCGCCACTGTCTTACAATCCTCCACGAACCCGGACTTGGCCCCCATGGTGGAGTATGACCTAACCTTCCTGCGATGCATAACCGTGCCTCTAAGGGTTGATATCTCAGATCATAGAAGGTTGATATCAATATCTATAAATTATCCAATTCGACACTCAGACTATTAGAATCGCTCAGGAACTAGACGGCATAACAGACTTGCATTTAAAAAAGAAATTGGAATTTAATCTACGAATTCGAAAAAATATTGTCGCTGAGTGACGAGGGAGTCGTGATAAAGAAAAGGTTACCAAATACCTAAAACTACAATGTTCACTGATAATTATGTTATTCTTAAATTCAGGATGCCCCAATAACCCCGACAATTCACAACAAACACCGATAGCAAATTCTGCAAAACATGTCGTCATAAAAGTTGTGCGAAGAATGTCATTCCAAAAAGGTTAGGCTACAGGGCGAAGTCTTCACCCCATCGTCTTTGCTTGAAGCTGGCTTTTCACTATGAGATGTAATATAATAAATATATATTACATCTTGAGATATAATAATTTATCGCTCATCATGCATTTAGTTTTATAGCTATAACTAGGGGGCGAGCCCCTTGCGCGCTTACGCGCGCCAACCCCCAGCCGCTGCGAGCTGCGCTCTCCGTAGCGCTCGGCCTAGGGCCTCGCTATAGACACATATTGTAGTATATAGTTGCATGTATGGTCTCGCCCTTCGGCCTCGGCTTGGATGAAGCTCGGCCTTCGGCCTCGCCGAGGCGGGGTTTCTTGTGCCCGCACCGCGGAGCTCGGCCTCCGGCCTCGCAAGTTTGTCTCTTTTTGCTTTTGTGCTTTTGGGCCTCGGCCTCGTCCTGGACGGAGCTCGGCCTCCGGCCTCGCTAAATTGTCCCTTTTTGCTTTCGCGCTGGTACTTGTGCACCGTAGCCTGATTAGTCTCGGCCTTCGGCCTCGGCTTAGACGGAGCTCGGCCTTCGGCCTCGCCACGACAGAACTCATAAGTAGTCATCTCAGAAAGTTGTGATCCCCTTGAGAATTGTACTTGTTCGTGCCATCGGAAATCGTAGCCTACACTTGAGCGAACGATAAAACATTTTTAATTTCAAAATGTTTTAATATATTTAGAGGAGCGAAGTTAAAAGATAAATAAACGTGGTAATTTTTTTTACTACCAACTATACCCTGATTTTTAATTAGGCGAACAAAAGTGACATTTGGAGAGTTGCCATTTTATCGTAATTTAAAAATAGTGTTGTAGCCAAAGTGATAGAGTATTGAAAGGTTAGGATGCTATAAAGAAATATTGTAAATGAAAGTATCGCTCGTAGCCCCGGCTGCTGCCCGAGTGATCTTAAACAATCACCAAGGTTATGCAACATAGGGCGCACTCAGTGCATGGATGAATGACCGTCTACGACTAACTCTTGTGGCTTTTCCCGAGCGGTTCCGTGCTTCGCAAGGCACGTAAAGCAGTTGTTGGTGGCGGCTGCCGTCGATGGATCGCACTCGGTGAGCCAAGTCAGATGCCTTAGGGCGGCTTGAAACCTTCTGACAGTAAGACCAGCCACTAGTCTTACAAGTCTCCACCAATCCGGACTTGGCCCACGTGGTGGAGTGTGGCCGATAACTTCCCTACGGAAGAGACCTGTGCCCTCAGTGGGGACGTAATAGGTTGATGATGAAATAAAAATAAACATTCTTATTCACTATTTATTTCTGATAATTCACTTTCAGAGTCTGAATCTGAATCAGATAAATTTATAATAAATTGATCCGTCACATCATCAATAAGGTGGTCAAGTTCCATCATTCTGTCCTCTTCTTTTATAACATAGTCAATACAACTTCACCACCGTTGCGGTGTCACTATCTGTTCGAACATGCATCGAACAGCTTAATCAGCATTTTCAATAGCAGTGAGTGAAGTAAAATGTCATTTCGAGTCAGTACACGATAAACCGCCGCCGTGTATTCATGTTTAGCATTTTAGTGTTATCAATATTTACATTTGTGGATCTATTAATAAACCCTTACTATAAAATAATCAAATCTATCATTTACGTAAAGACTTCTCGAATACTATCTTTAGCCCATCATTAAACAGCTGTTTCATTTCAGCCATTTTGTAGCTTTTATTATTTTTTGCGACATACCCCTTTACTTGTGCCCATCCAATTCTATTGGGTTTAATTCACAGTGGTAAGGGGGTAGTCTTAAGATGGTGACACCGTATTCTGCAGCAAGCTCATCAACTACATATTTCTGATAATTAGGTTTTTCTTTCTTTACAATTTCTAGCAATTCTGCCTTAATCATACTGTCCTCAAAATTTACATTTTTGGACTTCAGCCAGTCTTGTATTTGGTTTTTACGCCACGAAATTGTAGGGGTCTTTTCTACCTTACGGGAGTGGTAAGGAGCATTATCCAATACTAAAATTTAATCTCTTTTTAACGTAGTTAAAATTACCTGTAACCACTCCTCAAAATGTTCTGCGTTCATTTCATTATGATAGTCGCTTGAATCTGTTTTAGACTCGAACATCAACAGACCCACATCTAAAAATCCTTCCTCACTTCCAATGTGGCTAATTATAAGCCGTCGTCCTTTTCCCGTAGGTGCTTTGAGACCCGTTGTTACACCTTCGAGGAAGGCTTGTCGCGGCGTATTAATTTTCGTGTCAATCTAAGTTTTTTGTAAAGTGTGTCCTGTAAAATAAAATACAAAATATTTATTTCTAAAAATTAGTATACTTCTGTAAATCTACTGAGTAAATTTGCGGAAGTAAATTAAAGAAAGTAATACATAGCTCCTGACAAAATTATTAGGTAGTAAATTTACCTTCGTTAACCCATGTCTCATCTTGGTAATAAATAATTTATCCTTGTCAGCGATATTCTTTAATTGCCATTAAATATCGCTTGCGCCACAAAATAATGTCCTGCCGGTCGATTAAGGAGCTGGATCGTTTGCGACTCGCATATTTAAAGTTTATGTGTTTGAGAACCAGCCTCATGTTGGCCCTTGAAAGATTGGGTAGGTCAGGGTCTTCATTCACAGCGTCTGTGATCTGAAATGAAGAAATTAATTGCCTCGTTAAATAAATCTAGTTAACAGTTATCTAACCACCGAGCGTAAGCATGAAAACCGTAACAATAAATTATTAAAAACTGAGATTATTACAAAAGCGTCCTGGAAATTTAGCACGTCTTATGTAATATTGTTTACTTAGTTGTTAGGCCGCCATTTGTACTATATTTTATACATAATTTCTGTTACTGTAATTTCTGTGTACAATAAAGAATATTAATTTTATCTATCTATCTACACTATGTCCGAGAGCGTTGTTGTGAGCATTAAAAGTATCATTAGTAATCAAAAGGCTAACTCGCGTCGAAGCTGCTTTTTGCTAGTCAGCGGACCAGTAATGATAACATAACATTTACATACATTCTACTACTTATAGCATTTTCCTACGCTATGGATCCTTAAATGATGTTATCTAATTAAACATGTCAGATATGAGTTTACACAGTAATTTAATTGACCGCTAAAACACAGATAACTACGTATAAATTTTCATACCACTTGTCCACCGAGATCTTGTCCACCGAGTCCACCGTTCAGTTCATCGTTCTCCTGATTATTTATATCTATTTAGTAGTCTGTTTAGTATAAATTACTTATTAAAAATAACAAAAATACTAACCTTAACTATTGGAGCTTCTTTCTCATAAAAAAAAACTGTGCACTTTGCGCCGGATGGCAGAAAAAGTAAATTCATCGAATTTATCTTAAAGTTAACTTTGGACCACATCTTTTAGGCGAAGTGGTTGTGTTGTTCACTTTTATGTCTTTGAGAAACTTATAAACTGTGGTAGTTCCGATTCCCAAT